>VIAB01028679.1:12390-27401 GCA_009801035.1 Oophaga pumilio
TACTATTCCGTCCATGGGAATTAAGTCCCAGGTCACATGGATAGAATAGTACATCCAATGGCAGAAAGGGTTTAAAAATTAAAATAGAAATTTTTAGTCTGTAAACCAGACCAGTGTGCCTCCTATGGACACTAGGCAAGAACTGTATCTCTTGGAGCCAGCATGAGGGTGTATACTGCAGGGGAGGAGCTAACTTTCTTTGTATCAACTTAGTGTCAGCCTCCTAGTGGCAGCAGCATAACACCCATGGTCTGTGTCCCCCAACGAGGCGAAGGATAAATGCAATTATTGCAAAGTGCCATGAAAGGAGTTCTTGTCGAAACCATTAACACGATGAAAAATGATTGATCATTATATGCAGACAGTTATTGAAAGCGCGTACAGCTACACTGCAACATTTGCCTAAATCTTCCACCCTCCCCTCAATAAAGGCCAGGTTCCCAGCTGCAGATCCAGCCATAGTTTCTCCTCTTACATGATCCCACAATTGCACACAAACAGCAGCTACGACATGTTCTAGACTGGAAACCAGACACAAAGCCTTTTATTACACAGAAATGTAAAATATACAATTGTACAGATTATTACATGTAGTAGGCTCATTCTCATGTTGCACAGATGTTCTTGGAGACCCCTAGCCGGCCGCTCATCTCTACTGACAGTACAATACTCTGACCGGTCGCTCTGGCCGCACGTACGGGACAGAATAGGAGGGGAAGGGGCAGAGTAGAGTCTGTTGGGGAAGGCACGGGAGGAACAGGTTAATTATTGCTCAATAAACAAGTGCCCCCCCAAAACATAATGAATAAAAAAGCAGCACAAAGCGGCCACATGAATGAGATCTCTACAAAACATGAGCAGAAGGAAGACTGAGCGACTCCCAAGGAGCAGCTATGATTGCGGCACAGCAAAAACAGGAATTCTCAAACTGGAGAACATCAGGGGCTGTGATTAAACTGAGGAATGTTCAGTGGGATACGCCGAGGCAGTAACACTCTCTTGCAGCAGGGGGAGCAAGACAGTCGGCTGACACTGGTAGCACCGGACTGTAAGTTTTCATGGGGACATGGCAGCTTCACTGCTAGATGCAATGTAACTCTCATAAAGGCCAATGCAGTCCTATGTCAATAAAGCAGAATAGAGAACGTTCCGCAACTTTCTGATTGACAGCAAACAGAGATTTTGAAAACGGTGATGAACTTAAACAAACTCTTTCTATAGGCAACAGGCTCCTTACTAGAGAGCTGTCACATTGGCAGGCTTGTGACTATGACTGGGTCATCATAGGTCATCAGCTCCTGCTTGGTGCCAATGAATGAAAATGTATTACCTTAAAGCAATTTTAGAAGGGTTTATTTTATCGCTGTGCGCAGGATCTTGCCCACAGCTGTGTATTCACTGACAATATACTTATTTAACTCCTTTTCTGCAAACTGGTGTTTGGGCTTACTGATGCCAGCTGTGGACAGAAGTTTACTAAGTGAGTTTTCTAACTCCTTGGCATGTGGGGATCTATTCACTGCACCCTGGACCAGGCTTAGATGGAGGATGCCAATTTAATCCCATAGGAAAAGGCTCCATTGCTCCTCTTGGCTAAAAAGTCACAGGATCACAGGGGGGTTTGCTCAGGGAATTGACTCGTGCATCTCCATCTAAAGCTGTAGGGAAAATACTGTGCAAATGGAGCAGATGAGGGACATGTAACATAGCTTAAACCTGTAACATACAAAACACAAGGATGTCGCTGTATTCATCTGAAGGGACCAGAAAATATTCCCCCCCCTCCCCAAATAAAAGTCCTTATCTGACGGCAGCCGCTAATTATCTCATGAGACGCTCTATACCTATGGCAGTCACAGGGTTAAATACGCAGCTTTTCAGAAGCTCAGAACAAAAAAAAAAAATTAAAACACTGACCTAAACATAAAAAATATACAATAATAAGGTCTCATCTTCATATATACAAAAAGTTTACATAAGGGGGAGGGGAGAGACGAGCGGAATTCCCAGCAGCGCTCCTTACACACGACAGGGACCACAAAGCTATTGCATTCTCAATATTTCAAAAGAAGGAAGAAAAAAAAAAAAAGTAACATCTTGGGAATTTCAACAGTCGTAAAGTGCAAATCTACTGCACGGCGAGATTAACACGGTCATCCTCCTATGTTACCCCAAGTCACAAGGGTTTCTAGGAATCTACAGACAAATGAAAAGGTCGCAGGAATTATAGAGAACGGTCCAGATGCTCTGGGACTTAAAAAAAAATAAAAATCAGAACCGCAAAAAATAAAATGAAATGGCCGCTGAGACTCCTGTGGGAACATCACCGCCAAAGTCATATACAGCGGGTTCTCCGGCAAAACCACAAGCTTTTGTCATGTAAAGTCCGGACTCTAAAAAAAAACTGGACCATCCGGAACGTAGAGTCCTTGGTAAGGCTGAAGCAGGAGTATATCCATTCATACAGTCACTCATCTCTAGTTCAGCCTCGGGTGAGGACAGGGCGGCGTCAACAGTATTTCTAGAAGAGAAGAAAAAATTAAAAAAGGAGAAACCAAAACTAGTAACAGACAATACAAGGCAAGTAGGACCGGAGAGTTAGTTAAAGTGAACCGGTCAGCATTAGGTTTGTGCCTCCCAATTAGGATCCTAACAATCCATTCAGTGCGGCCTCACTGCTGGGGGTCTGACTGCTGGGACCCCCATCAATCTCAAGACCCGAAGATCTGAAAAGCCCAATGTGAATGGAGCAAAGATCGATCAAGTGAACAGCCATTCCGTTTATTCTTATTGGAGTGCTAAAGACAAGCCAATCGCAGAGAATGACCAACTCTAGTGGTTCCATTAAAAATGAATTGAGTGTTAATGCACATGATCAATCTCTACTCTTTTCACACCCAGGATCGGTGCTAGTGCCAGTGGTCAGACCCCCAGCGATCAGGATGTTATCCCCCATCCCATGGATAGAGAAGGATTTAAAAACTTAAGAAGATCCCTTTAAAGTTAGAGCATTAGCATACTTTGTACTACCAGTGTTACATGAGAAGCACCACAAGGGGGAGCACTTTGACCACTTCTCCATTGCACATCATACAGTAATCTCCCCCTAGTGGCGGCTCAGTGTCTCTGCAACTGACAACAAACGCTAATTTGTGCAGGATGCTGTGTGCCCCGATATCTGCACCATTTCATAAGTGACCCCAAGATAAGTTCAGCATGTATTGAAGGCTGCCAAGAGGATAGTCACCTGATCCGGCCCCATCGGCATCCCAGACATTGGTAAAGTGGTCATCTGCATCTGGCTCATGTGACTGCCGTTACTGTTCATGTGCATCATGTTGTATGTGCCAGGGCTGGCCTGGTGCCCATACTGCTGGGGGAAAGTGCTGCAACAAAACAATCAAATTAACAATACAAACATCACCCTTTTTTATGCCAGTGCAGATATATAATCAGTTCTGCACACATCCTGAGCTGCAATCACAATTCTGCTGGTTAATTAGAAGCCACCAGCTTATTGGAGCTTATGAATGACAATTGTGAAAGGTGGTGAAAGGTGATGGATATGGAATTACTGGTATTAAAAGCTAACTTCAAATCTGAGAAAGATAGAAAGATTTGGGAATATAAACTTATGATGACCTTTGACACTCTTAGTGCTGGAATGAACGTGTCACATGGATTCATGTCTGTGTACATCAATTAAGGAATCTGCTTCTCTGACCTGGGGGCATCAAAACACAATACCAGACCCCTATCAGAGGGCAATAAAACTTTCACTCCTTATCTATGAACTGTTCCAATATTTATGTTCATCCCTCTGCCATGATGATAGTTCTGCTTCACGTCACTTGTCTTACCTATTGCATTATTTCTGTGTCCTCTTGTGTATAAATATGTGATTCTTCAGATTTTGTATTAGTTTAGCCTGATGAAGAGACCTGAGTAGTCTCGAAAGCTTGCAATTTGTTACCATCTTTTCAGTTAGCCATTAAAAGGTATCAACCACTGAGGACTCTCAAGTCTAAATATTTTTTTAATTGTGAAAGGTGTAACTTTTCTGCATCCGCTTACAAAGTAGAGTACCGGTGTGGAACCTGCCAGAGGCGGTAGAAATGAGAGATCCTACAGACCGACTTTGAGATGGAAAGAATTACGATTGCAGCTCTGGATATGACTCGAATAGAGGATTTGCATAGGTACAGATATGGAGATTACATTTGGATGTGAACTAGGTAGAGGAGTATAATTGATATCGCCTATACTTGTGGGGTCAGTACAATCTCCTTATGGAAAGTGTCACAGAAAGAGGTACGATTAGATCCAGAACCTACCCGGGCCTCGCCATGGTTCCTGATGGCCAACCCTTCATGTCTGGGGACTGGTACAATTGTGTGCTCTGTGAGTGCGGGTTTTGAGAAGGAGCCATCCTAGATGCCATCATGGGGTTGGGGGGACTGGAGACTCTTCCAAACGTGGGATCAGCCTGCTGATTCATTCCTTTAAGGACAGACCAGCACAATGAGTACAATGCAGGAACATTAACCAACCCACAGAAAGGGGTCAGTGCTTCCTAGGTCATCACTATATATCTTCCGATATGGCTTACCGTAACTAGGTGGGTAAGGGAACTGCTGAGGAGGGGCTTGAGGCATGGGAGGTCCACCCAGAGCATTCTCCATACCACCTGTCGTGGTGACATTGGGTGGAGGACTGAACCCCTGGGACTGTCCTTGTTGCTGTTGCTGGATGATCATGGCCATTCGCTGCTGGCGGATTTGATGATTGATCAATTCCCGATTCCGCTGAGCAACCATCTGAGCGTTCAGAAATCCTTGCTGCAAAAAGCAGGAGGATAAGATCAGGCAAACTGCAGTTAGCAGTGATGCTTCAGTCCACGATATGCAAATACACGGACCCCCACTATATTAGATCAAACAGTCTGAGCATGCGAAGCAATCCATGACGAATGTCAAACTGATATGATTGGATATGGACTTCCTGCATGTTGTACATGAAGTAACCGCGTCCTCACCTGGGATGCTACCGGCGTCTGCATCACTGGTCTCATAACAGCCGCTCCACCAGGGTTCATACTCTCAGCTTTCATTTCTAGCGCTTGTCGACTTTGGTTCAGGAACTGAAAATACAAAACGTGTCAGCAGCTCGTTCTATCCTATAGAACAAGTCATGACGGTATCTGCTCATATTTCTAGCTCCATGTCCTCTAGTGTCAGCAGCAGATACGACCCAAGACCAGTTATATCGGAACAGAACAGCAAATTCTCCATACTTGTCAAATATTGTGAAAATTTAACAAGATGGAGAAGGCCCTTAGACATGAGGATACAATCTGTAAGCAGGTCACCTGCCTAACTCCTCAGGAGACAGTAGCTTTGAGGGGGCGCGCTTACCTGCTGGCCTTGGAGCCTCTGCTGGAGTTGCATCCTCAGCTGTTTTGGGATGTTTGTCCGGGGTCTCATGAGATTAGCCCTCGGGTGCATTCCCTGCAGGGGAAAATTGCCTTGTTGTTGTCCCATTTGTCCCATCATTGAATTGAAGGGTGCATGCTGCCCCTGCATGTTACTGAAGCCTCCAGCTTGCATTGTGGACCCTTGCCCAGGATAAGGCTGCCCGTACATAGGAGGCTTCTGATCCATTAACACTGGGGAGCCTTGCCGTTGGAAGGTGTCTGGTTGGGGCTCTAAGGCCTGGCCCTGTAGAGGCGAAAGAACTGAGTATGAGCAGCTATCTTCAGGGTTTCTTGTAGACCCCCCCCTTCATGAAATTCCCATAAACTCACCTGATTTACAAGCTCAGGGATACCTAAGGCCCGGTCTATTTCTTCCAGCCCATTGGGGTCAGTGTTGCTCAGGAGGGTATGTAGCTGGTCCAGCAGAGCAATCTCGTCCGTCTGTCCTTCTACAGTTGACGGAGGACAAAGGAGCTCATCCAAGGTATTCCGGCCAAGCTGCCTACAAGATGGAGAGAGCAAACACCCAGTCAACCAAGGCTGAGACACAATGTAAAAGGGCAGGTCGCCATAATATTTTGGGCCATGCACATGATCAGGACAAAGATCTGCTCCCACCTGCTCGGAGGTCCATTAGGTCCCTGCTCCATTGACATCATGCTGTCCGGCCAGGAACCTGCAGGATTAGAAGGAGCTTGTCCGTACGGGTTGGACCCCATAGCCATCCCCAGTTCATTAGATCCTAGAATTTAAGTGTACAAATCTTAAAATTATGGCAATGAGGTAGAAAAATGGTGGGAACCAGGTGAGGCCTCAGACACAGAAATCGCTCAGATGTGTGCTCCATGGAACATAATACTGCACCTCAGTTTCAAGTTTTATATGGAGGTTCATTTCCACTCAATAGGTGGATCGAATTTGTATTTTTTGTGCCTCAATCATGAGATGGTATCCAATTATCCTAAGGGACTTAGGGACACAACTACCCCCATCATGCACAGAGGATGAATCGCATTACTTGTATTGCACAAATCTGTTGCAGCAGTCACAATGTGAACAGAACAGATTCAAAGAGGTCACACTCACTCATTGCCATCATCTGCTGTGGCAAAACCGTCCGATTCGCTGGAATACTGTTGGATCGTCCCGGAAGCCCTGCCATGTTTCCGCTCATTGCTGGCCTAGGCATGGATGCATTGTACTCCGGACCCTGCCGCCCAACTGGTCCAGTGCTGGTGGGCTCCATATGGCTGATGGCAGAGTTCTGCATAGCCCACTCCCCCGCCGGGAGCTGCCCCATACTCCTGCTGGGGCCGTTACCTAGAAGTACACAGAGAGGAGATAAAAAACCACAGGGAGGCGAATCATCAGCCCATCATAATGACCAGTGTTACTGGCATCATACCCATCAGCCCAAAGCCGTCCTGTGCATCCATCATTCTGGGACTTCCCATCATACTCTGCTTTGGCATCATTGGAAAGTTATTGACATTCCTGATCGGTGGGGTGGCGTTTCCTGGAATCGTGCTGTCCAATGAGATTGCCCGATTAAAAGGAGGCCGAGTGACCTGCACATTCTGTGGACTCCTCCTACCTAAAACAGCAAAATCAAAGCAACGATGTAAGCGGATGAAAGTGCGTGTCCCGTGGATGAAGCTTAATAATTTGGAAAAAGTTACTTAAAGGCGTTGTCTGGTGGAAAAAAAACAAAAACAAAACTATATGATGCTTGGGTCCGACCATAGGAACCCAACCAAACCGCAGCTCTATTCGAAAGCGGCAGAGTTTTCAATACACAGCGATTAAGCTTCATTTACAGAAGACAGACCCCTTTTAGAGATAGCAGCACGTACCTAGCGGCCGATTGTCCTGGAACACAGGCGGTTTGGGTGCCATGTTTCCAGTACTTGAACTCATAGAATTGCTGTAGAAGTCGGAGCCTGCGAGGTCACCGAGAATAGCATCCAAATGATCCAGGTCTCCAGTGACCTGAAACAAGTCAAATTACAAAAATTGTTTTCTCAGACTTTAATATACTCAGATTTAAAGAGTCAGGTGGGAGCGTTGATCTCAGTACCCCAAAAGAATAGGAAAGGGTACGTGGAGGGGTGAAAGCAAATAATACAAAGTTAGAATTATGGTGAGATCTAGAGACGGTACTACCTCCTCCGCAGGCTCAGTCTTTATCTTCACATCTTTCTCTTGGCTGGAGCTCGGGACGGTGGAGCTGCTGCACTGGCCAAGTTTATTGTCCATGGGCTCCACTTTGGGCTTCACGTCCTTGGCGAGCGGCTCCTTGCCCTCATCCAGCAGGTACCGGAGCAGCGCGTTGTTTTCCTTCTTTTTGGGGCTCAGCTGTTCCTGCTTCACCGTTGCTTCTGTACAAGGAGCTGAGCCAACAGTCTCCTGAAAGCTGTCCTTGCCGGTGGCTTCTGCAGTAATTTTTGCGACCTCGGCTGGAGAGTTTCCATTCTGCAGAAGCTTATGAAGGATACGGTGTTTCTCCTGGAGCATGGAGCCATGCAGGTTAGAGGTGGAGCTGACACCAGAAGAAGTGGAGGAAGACACTCCTGAGGGACTGGTGACATTGGTGGAGGAATCTTTACAGCTGGAGTCTAAGCTGGAGCTGCTCATGATGTTGTGGCCACGCTCCTCCGAGGAGCAGGTCAGCAGCTGCAGAAGCTTTTTGTGCCCTTTACTTTCCGCCTGTGCTCGCTGCCCATCGGAGCCTTCTATGATGTTCTCTTTGACGTCCTTCTCGCCAAGATGGTCTCTCCCGCTGGACTGGCACACAGAACTCTCTACCTGAGCTTGATCACAGAATAACCCAGATGGGCTCTTGCACTCCTGGTTCCCCATCTTACTTTGCTGGGGCAGGTTCATATTGGAGGCGCTCTCCGCTTTCTGACCAGGGGAAGACAAGGATGACAGAAGGGAACTGCCGACTCCTTCACTTATGGCGTGGAGGGCGCTGAGCGAGCTGCTAGAGAAGCTGCCTCCACTGGCATTTCCAGAGGATCCCATGGGAGAATTCATCCCTGCATAAAAAAGCAAATTAGATACCAAAAATTATCACGTGGTGTAAAATACAAGAGTATCTACAAAATGAAAGGAGACAGCCATGCACACATTACTGTTACAGTTTTTAAACAGACTGGGGTCTCGACGGTGGCATATCCTATTGATAAGCCATAAATGTCCAGGATGGGACAACCCCCATTGACTTTACTGTGTATTCACCATGGTATAATCTACAGCACCACAGAAGTAGCCGGTGCCATGTAAATAAAGGCCTCACGGGTGTATGGAGATACCTGGAATAGGGGAGAACTGGCTGGATGACATTTTTGGACTTCCTCGATTGCGGGGTGACATCATCAGGTTGGGTTGGTTACTACTCATGCCCGGGCTCCCATGTGGGGGGCTGCTCATATTAAGTCCATAGTTATTGTTGTTCTGATAAGGGGGCTGCTGCATTCCTGGAGCTTGGGATACTGGTCCCATGTTGCCAGTCGATCCGTATCTCATGCCAGACATTGACGTCATGTTGTTGGCTTCTCCCATGCCATAGCTGCGGTTCTGTGGTGGAACGGCCTGGGCAGAGGTGACATTTATAGCACTGCCGGGAGGAGGATTTGATTGTAAAGGCGGACGACCTCCTTGTGCCATAGGATTGGGGTTAGGCCGATATCCATTCTGCTCCCTGAAACAGAAACGGTGATATATAGCATGAAAAAAGTATGTAGGCATAAGAATGCCCTACATATATTGTACTCTGACCGATAGCTGAATTTAGAAGGAAAGGTTTAACCACTTAGTGACAGAGCCAATTTGCAGCTTAATGACCAGGCCAATTTTTACAATTCTGACCACTGTCACTTTATCAGGTTATAACTCTGGAACGCTTTAACGGATCCCACAGATTCTGAGACGGTTTTTTCGTGACATATTGTACTTCACGATAGTGGTAAAATTTCTTTGATATAACCTGCTTTTATTTGTGAAAAAAACACAGAAATTTGGCAAAAATTTTGAAAATTTTAAACTTTTATGCCCTTAAATCAGAGAGATACGTCACACAAAATAGTTAATAAATAACATTTCCCACATGTCTACTTTACATCAGCACAATTTTGGAAACAACATTTTTTTTGTTAGGAAGTTATAAGGCTTCAAAAGTTGAACAGCGATTTCTCATTTTTACAACAAAACCATTTTTTTTTTTTAGGGACCACATCACATTTAAAGTCACTTTAAGGGGTCTATATGGCAGAAAATGCACCAAAATGACACCATTCTAAAAACTGCACCCCTCAAGGTGTTCAAAACCACATTCAAGAAGTGTATTAACACTTTATGTGCTTCACAGGAACTGAAGCAATGTGGAAGGAAAAAATGAACATTTAACTTTTTTTTTTTACTACAAACATTTTACTTCAGAACCATTTTTTTTATTTTCACAAGTGTAAAAAGAGAAAATGAATAACAAAATTTATTGTGAAATTTCTCCTGCATGCGCTGATACCCCATATGTGGGGGTAAACCACTGTTTGGGTGCACGGCAGAGCTTGGAAGGGAAGGAGCGGCATTTGACTTTTTCAATGCAGAATCGGCTGGAATTGAGATCGGACGCAATGTCGCGTTTGGAGAGCCACTGATGTGCCTAAACAGTGGAAACCCCCCACAAGTGACACCATTTTGGAAACTAGACACCTTAAGGAACTGGTCTAGATGTGTGGTGAGCACTTTGAACCCCCAAGTGCTTCACAGAAGTTTATAACAGAGTCGTGAAAATAAAAAAATCATTTTTTCCACAAAAATGATCTTTTCGCCCCCAAATTTTTATTTTCACAAGGGTAACAGGACAAATTAGACCCCTAAAGTTGTTGTGCAACTTGTCCTGAGTATGTAGATACCCCATATGTGGGGGTAAACCACTGTTTGGGCGCATGGCAGAGCTCATAAGTGAGCGACCACCGTTTTACTTTTTGAATGCAAAACTGGCTAGAATCAATGGTGGGAGCAATGTCGCATTTGGAGACCCCCTGATGTAACTAAAATAGTGGAAACCCCCTAATTCTAACTCCAACCCTAACCCCAACACACCCCTAACCCTAATACCAACCCTAACCACAGAGCTAACCCCAACACGCCCCTAACCCCAACCATAACACTAGCCACAAACCTAACCCCAATCATAATCCCAACCCAACTCACTTTAGCCTAACCTTAACCCTAAAACTTTAGCCCAACACATTTTAGCCTAACCCTAATGGAAAAATGGAAATAAATATATTTTCTTTATTTTATTATTTTTCCCTAACTAAGGGGGTGATAAAGGGGGGCTTATTTATTTTTTATTTTGATCACTGTGATAGCGTTTATCACAGTGACCAAAATGAACCAATAGGAAAAATCTTCCTATTGTTGCCGGCCGATCGCAGCGGGCGCATTGCGCATTCGCTCGCCATCTTCTGACCGGAAAAAGATGGCGGCGCCCACCAGAGGAGGCAGAAGCGCCTGAGGACCACCGGGTTACGAGGGGGGGGGGGGGAATCGGGGACCCTACTTCTCTCTCCTGTGATGTGCGAACCGAATCATGTTCTCTGGGGTCTCGGCTACCAGCGGCAGCCGAGACCCCGGAGAAAATCCGACTCTGGGGTGCGCTATACAGTTTTTGCACAGCGCCGATAATTAACGTCGCGTTGGTTTAAGTACCCTTACCTACTGCCGTTAAAAGGCGTATAGGCGGACGTTAAGGGGTTAATGATGTCAAGACTTACCTCTGCAAAAAATGGGTTGACACAAAGCCGTGAGGATCATTCATAACAGGGTTGCGGTATAATTTACTCTTTGTCTGTGCTGTGACCATGGTGCCGTCCGCTAGAGAGAACCGGTAGAGCGGCGTCTCCGAGTGACCATGCATATACGCTGCAAGGAAAAAGATCAAAGCTGGTAAAAATTTGCTTCCTGTCATAGTATACCAACAGGGTGCAACTTCCTGAAAGCAAACGCATCCACATATCTGCTCCTACTGTATGACAATACGAATGCAGAATTTTATAATTCTTGTGCATATTTGGAGGCACAGCTCTGCCATAAAGTGCAAGCGCTTAGAGTTTTTAGCACTTGCCTTCCTGGTAATGGCGCTTATAGGTCCACGGTTGTCCATCACTGTGGCATAAAAACCTCTGGATACAGCGGCGAATCGTGTCCTCAAATCCCGGCCTCATCGAGTTACGTAAAGAGTTGGGGTCAATATTCACCACTTTGCCTGTTATAGGGTATTGGAAGAGTTAAAAGCGTGGAACAAAGAAATCACTGCAGTACAATACACAGATGGTGGGTGGTGCAGCGCCCTCACCGGAGAGGTCGTGCCTGGTGATGAAGCTCTCCGGATTGGACGAGAATGCCCTCTCCAAATTTGTAATTCGCCGGGCAACGCAGATCATGCAGGACTGAAGGTCTAAGGAAGAAAAAAAAAAACAAAGTCATACAATACATCCATCTGGTAGGAAGGTGGCACATAACTGTCAGACATCACTCACCTTCACCTTCCTCCATGATAGCACGAGGCTGAGAGAGTGCAAAGCACTGCATGGTCTCGTATCTCTGTCGGGGGTCCATCCCTGCGTTGCCATCGTCTAAGTGATCCAACGCAGTCTTCACCAGCATGCGGCAATTGAAAGTGTGGCTTTTTTGCCGGGGTGCTTCATTAGACCAGGGAACCCCATTAACTTTGTAAAAACAGACAATGTACAAACATCTTAAAAGGGGCATGTACAGGTGCGCATTGCCATAGAGCCTCCTAAATAATCCAACCTTATAATGGGGGGGTGCACTAGCGCCTTTCAGCATCGTGAAAATACCTCCCTCAGTCATATGCAGGCAGATATAGGAATGGTCATCCTACCTGTAGACTTGGGCAGGTTCTTGAGGAAGTCTTTGCGGTCGTCATCGTGCAGGATGCTGTAGACGCTAGTGTTGACCAGATCTTCCTGCTTGTACTGTAAGTATTGGGTGACGTTTTCTGACACGAACACAATGTTTCCGTCCCGATTCACCACAAAGAGGAAACCGTCCAGAGCCTGGAAGGCAGAAATGACGAGACAGTGGAGATGATGCCCTTGTTGACCCCTGTGCCCTCAGTGACCAAAATTTTCCTCTTCCCAGTTCTCTAGGTCATCGTAATGAATAATATTATAAACAAGTGTAAAGATGAGCAACAAGAACATGAAAACCAGCACTGATGATCGTTTTGGGTCACAGGATTTTCATTTACAGATTTCGATACAGATCACCCATATTAACATGGGTCTCATCTCATCCTGAACCTTACACAACTTGTACCAAAGAGGCGAATAGGATTTTTGACCTGACGTAATATGACAATTTCGCCAAGTGCACAATAATCTAGACCTACCCATGGAGCGAGATCCTTCAGACACTGCTCACCTGTAAGAGGAGAGGCCCCAGGGAATCCTTATCAATAACCCCCTGTCCTGTAGAGGACACATCCGCCTTCTGCACGTCATCGTCGTTGGAGGAGGCTTTTCCTGTAAGAGTTGAGAATTAGTCACAGAGCAGATTTACAAATAATATAAAAGTTTGCCTGGTGCACCCCAAAACAGCCAGGGAATATCTAGTGAGTGGTGTCCTGCAACAGAGGCCCAGCACCCCAGTAAGGATCAGACAGAGCACAGCGCTGTCTGGTAGAGATACCCTGGGCTGGCCAGTACTTAGGACAGTAATAGTCATAGGATCGGGATGTTACCTTGCTCCTTGATCTGGCGGATCTGTCTGACTGTCTCCTTTAGGATCGCACATTTATCGGGTTTCACGTTAAAGTTGTCGATGTCGCTGAGGTTTGCCGAGATCAGCTCGGCCAGCTCCTCAATGTATTTGCTCTCCTGCTCACGTCGCCTCTTCTCACCGCTACAGGTCAGACTGGAAGAGAAGGAAACGGTGGCAATGATCACTTCTCAGGTTAGACAGACTGACGGTCGTATATGTGATCTAGGACAAAAAAAAAAAGTCCTGGGGCAGCACTACTGAGAAATACAGATGACAAAACCTCCTAATCAGAGTGTGATGCATAAGAATAGCAAAGTCCCCTATAGACTTTAGACAGCCGTTCGCTAACTCAGCCGAATCTCACATATACGCAGGAGCGTTCGCGCTGTCGAAAAAGAGGACGGTGGCGGCTTATCTCGTCGAGAACAAAAAGATACTGGATCCTTATCTTCCCAACATTTGTCTGGGAAGTGTCCGGTGGTCTCCATACACAGACTGTCGGTCGAAGATGTCGATGTTAGTCCAATGTGTACCTGACCTCTCTAGAAGAAACCTTACCCGGGACCTGGGGTGTCGCACAGCGAGGCCTTCCTCTTCCTAGAGTCTGAGGACAAAGGTTCCAAGGAGTTTTCACCTAATCCACTCATTGTGACCAAACATCAGAAGCTGAAAGATAAAAAATAAAATAAAAATCAACAGCGGATTACAGGAGGAACACACATACCTGAACACCAAAAACGAAGAAGACAGGCGCAGTAAACTGAGCTTACACCCCAGTGATCAACCCAATGCCCTCATTACAGCTGTGGACAGACATGCCAATGGAGTGAAGGCGCAGCACGAAAACCCCTGGACATTATTCGCTTAGAAGCTTATAATAAATGAAAATTGTAGACATCTTCGCTGCTCTGAATTTTTCTTGCATTTGTGTCTACGATCGGGAGTAGGGCGGCGGGCTGCATGCGCCTCATCCTGTCTCCAGCAGATGGCGCCGCTGCCCCTCATGCAGTTGGAGTCTCTCAGATCATCAGTAAACAGCCGGCATCCCGCCATCCCCAAGGTTATTCAAAGAAAATCATCTGACTCCATCTGCGGCTCCAGCCCCTTACTACTAAGCAAGTGAACAAGGCGCATGCAGCCCAGTGCAGGCAGTGATAAGGACACATGACTATCCGAAGGGTACAATGTCTGCTTTATGGGCAAGAGATCCATTTAGTATTTCTGCATTATTGCACCGAGGGCAAAGGGGAAGAATAAGGTCACATATAAATGTATAGGTGAGTTTACATGTACAGTTCTGGTGGTGTCCTCACTGCCCCAAGATGCCAATGTCCCATCACCCCAGGCACAGAAACCACAAAGAAGGCAATAAACCCAAAATCCAAACACAAACAGAGAGAACAAACAAGAGAAAGACAGAGAGAAGAGCGCAAATAGAGCGAGACGGAACCAGGATGTGCCGAGCGCGCAGCTTCTCATATCATTTGCCATAGACGTGGCCCCAGACAATACGCAGCCTCAGGGACCCCAGTCAATAAGATGGATATACTACATAGTAACTATCACTATATACAGAGCGAGCGGCCATGGGGGCAGGAGGGGTGTATATTATACCATAATGCTTTATCCAGAACATATATAAACTCATGACAACCTTTGACACACTCAGTGCAGGAGTGAATGTGTCGCATGGATGTGTCTTTACATCAATTAAGGAATTTGCTCTTCAGACCTTGTGGGGGCA
>VIAB01028680.1:22953-35677 GCA_009801035.1 Oophaga pumilio
CATCCCCCATTGAAGTGAACGGGCTCGGTACCGAGTACCCCACAAGCCCTGGCCGAGCGACTCATCTTTATTGCTTCCTCCTCACTGGGGAGGTGCCTGACCAACCTTCCTGTTCTGCAGTCTAAGTTGTGTAAGGTTGCGTACCAGTCCTTGCTGCACTCTGGTGCAGAGCCTGCCTGCCGCACTCTGGTGCAGATTCTGCCTGCTGCACTCTGATATGAACTTTGCCTGCTGAACTCTGATACAAACGCTGCCTACTTCACCATCCAGTCTGTCTTTCTGGGTCCAGCTGCTGAGTGTCCATTGGTTTGTCCTGGAGTGCACCTGGGGTTCATCGGGAGCCAAGTCTAACCTCACCATCAGATGCTCTAGTGAACAGTCCAGTGCTTGCTTAGTCACGCCCCTCCAGGCTCTCTGCGTTCCGAGGCACATTGGTTCCACAAACCACATCTGTGACAGTATGTTTATATAAAACAGTAAAACATACTATTCCTGTTATGCAGTCCTTATACCTTGATCAACAGCTCCCAGCACAATATGATGGCCCCCCAGTCCCCACACACTGTATGATGTCACCACAAGCCCCAAAAGCAATAAGATGTCCTCTCAAACAGTATGATCTCCCCACAAACCCCCATCACAGTTTTATGTCTCCACACAGCCTCACTACACAGTATTATATCCCCACACAGCCCCCATGTGAAGTATGATGTTCACAAACAGCCCTCATGCCACACAACCCCATGCACAGTATGATGTCCCCTACCTAGATTGTCCCCCACACAACCTATATAGGCAGTAAGGTGTTAAATTTTTTTTTAAAAAAATACTCATTTTAGATTGTTCTCCCTCAGTTTTAGTCTGTGATGTGTACTGAGGCACAGTTAGCACAACGTAGCGACGCCATCGTATCTGCTATGCTTTAAAATGCACAGGTTCAATGATGGAAGAGGGAGCCATCTGCTCCCTGTTCCATCAATGATTTCACTGGCATCCGTATCCCAAGGATACGGATGCCAGTGAAAGTGAGATGCAGAGCAGAGGGCGGTTGCGTTGTGCGGGATGCCATTGCATAAAGACCTTTGGCCCTTCCAGTCTGCACCAGACCAGCCTAGGGACCGAATTTGCCCTCGTCTCTCTTCAAACATTCTGCTCCTTTCTCCACTTTTTTTGCTCTTTTTCTCCGTTCATCATCTACTTTGAAAAAAATAGGTCAACTCTGTCTTGCTCAAGACAAGGCTGACTGACAGCCCTGTGAAGTCATAGAATCATAAAATGGTAAAGTTGGAAGGGACCTCCTGGGTCATCTGGTCCAACCCCCTGCTCAAAGCAGGATTCACTAAATCATCCCAGACAGATGTCTGTCCAGTCAGGTTACACCTTCTACTATACTCTTGAGGGTAGGAGGAGGGAGAAGCAGAGAATACAAGCAAGGGCAGAAGCAGAAATATTGTGATGAATTTTCTAAAAAGTCTTTTTACCTCAAACCAAGAGTTGGATTCAGCTCTACATTGCTCAGTCCAGCTGTGTAATTTTGTCCATGCTGATGTCCCTTTCTGTGTGCTAAAGAGTGAAGAGCAGGAACCTCTCTGTTATGTGCTCTGTATGGGACACATTATAGCAGCTAGTCAAGGATTGAGGGAGAGAGGTAGGAGCTGACCATGCTGGAGATTAATGAAATTCTGTTGCATATGAAGTTGACCGATGGGTGCCATGTCTGCTGGTGATTTCAGCCAACATAGGAAAGATGAAAGGGTGTTATTTCCGGCAGATCCATCCAAGAATAAAAATAATTTTTATTTAATTGGGTTAAAAATGGTTAAAACAGGTTTGTGTTTTAGCCATTTTTAACCTAATTAAATAAAAATTATTTTTATACCTGGATGGACGTGCTGGAAACAACCCTCTTTCGTCTTTCTTATTATTGCAGCTAGTCTGTTATCCCATCAGCTCCGAGTTGATTGAAAGATAAGAGCTAGAACCTGTAGAGTGGAAAACTGGAGAAATGCAGGATACAAGCTATATAATGGCCAGAAATAGTGTTATTCCTCACTTACACACACCAGAAATCTTTTCTGAAAAAGTTACTTGAATGTACTTTAACCTTACACTTAAATGTTAGTTATAAAAAGAAGAGTGAATACATATATTTTATAGTATTGTATTTTTTTTATTATATGAATATATAACAATGCATTTGCAAAGTGGTAAGGTTTATATATAAAGCAAACATTAGTCATACTATTTACCCATGTCTGCTGGCATTAGACAGTAAATACAGCTTACATTAATGGTCTCACTGGAGGGTATTTGTTTTACACTGTTACTTGGTCAACAAAGTTACCAAAGTAGCATATGACATGGAAACCTGTAACAGGATACATAGTGGAGCACATTTATAAAAAGTGTCTTTGTGTTAATAGTTTCTATACATTTGGGCTGGATTCACATGGTTGTACTAAAACCGTGCCAGTGGATATGACTGGTGCTCCGTGCACAGCTCCGTGTATTCGACTGTACAATTGATATGCACTCTTCTGGTCCGTAAAAAGTTTTTCACATGGACCACGGGTCTGCATAAAAGATCACTTATGTGCACAAGCATATAGGTTATAGTCAGTGTGCAGCTGAACACACTGTCCAAATATACGTGGGTCAAGCCCTTAAGATGTAGAAAAATCCACTGCAGATGCGCTAAATTGTAACAATTTGAAAGTTTTGTAATTACTTGTACTTCACACTATAATCAAGTCTAAAATGTAAAAAATGTCAATTATTTTAAACAGAATCATTGGATTCATGCTGCCTGAACCATGGGCATCATGAATCAAACAAAAAAAGGTCAGACTCAACAGGTGTATACTAAAAATCTTCAATTCCTTATTTATAAATGGTTTAAAATAACAGCAAATTCACTGAAAAATCTGTACTAGCAACGCATTATTAGCACATTATGTACCAACCATGGGACACACCATGAGCAAGAGCACGTAATGTGCCAAAAACACGTTGGTGAATCAGATTTTTCATTAGATTTGTTATCTTTTTAATCATTTATAATTTAAAGCATGGAAGATTTTTAATATACACCTGCTTAGCCAGACCTGTTTTTGTTCTTGAAGTGTTGCGTTGCGTCAGGACAGTGGTGTGGTCTCAAGTCCCATGAATATCATTCACCAATGGTGAGTTGGCTACCTACCTCTACCTCTCTAGTATTAAGCATGAATCAGAGCCTAGCTTCATGATTGCAATTAGCTATGATTTACTCTGATATATGACAATATTTCAAGGAAACATAGTTTGAGAAGCTGCTTAGGGACTAGGATTTATAGAGAGAGATCTGGCTTCTCCCTGCTTTGCTCCAGTTAATTTACACATCTCTCTCTGTGTACACACATAGGAGTGACTTGTTAATCAAATGTAGCTGGCCGGGAAACGCACTGGACTAGTCAAATCTCGACCTATATTAGGGCTCTTTCACAAGTCCTGATATTTCTGGTTCTGGAAAACCAGAACTGGTGCTATCCGTGTGCCGCATCAGTATTAGATGTACTGACGCGTGGGAAAAGCCATACATTTAGCGCGGTACTCAGCCGCCGGGTGCACAAGCCGTTCATCATTATTGCCTGGTCTTGCTGCAATCAGCGAGACCAGGCGAATCTGATGACAGCTGTAGTCAGCAGCTGCTGTCTGTGTATAGCACTAACTACAACTGTCATCATTGGTGCCTGGTCTCCCTGCAATCAGCAAGACCAGGCGAGTCTGATGATAATAGTCAGTGGCCGCTGTTTTTGTCTAGCACATATTTAATAAATACATTTTTTTAAATGGTCCGCCATCATTTTCCTAACCAGCTGAGTTAAAGCTGACGGCTGTAAGCTGATGTTAATATTCTGGGATGGGGCCAATAGGCATAAAGGTTCCCAAGCTATTAATAACAGCTCAAAGCCTTTACATATGAGTAAAAGGAGGACCCCCCCAAAAAATTACATGGGGTCCCCCTAATTTTACTAACCAGCAAAGGCTAAACAGATAGCTGCGGGCTGATATTAATAGTCTGGGAAGGAGCCGTGGATATTGCCCCCCTCCCTGACTAAGAACATCAGCCGCCCCAGAAATGGCACATCCATTAGATGCGCCAATTCTGGTGATTAGCCTCTGCTCTTCCCACTTGCCATATCAGATTTTTCTTGTTTTTTTATTTTGGAAATAAATGGGTAAAAGAGGGTTGGTGTACGTAGAGATTGGGGCATCAGCCCTATGCCAGCTCACCCAGCTTCCACCGGAGCACGGATCTGCAAGTCCAGACCAGGACGTTGAATGCAGCGAAAAGAAGTGAAAGGCAATCCGGCTTCTTAAAACGTGAATTACTTTATTTTCATCAGAATGAAAAATCACAAACGGTGTCCTCCAAAAGGTACAGATGACGGAGGGGTGGCACCTAGTGAAAACAGCGACGCGTTTCGACCACCCAAGAGGGTTGGGGAGTTTTTATTTCAATTAAAGGACTTTACTCTGTGTCTTTATTAAATCTGACTATAAGGTTAGTAGTGGGGGTGTCTAATCGACATCTCTCCATTACTAACCCGTGGGCTTAATGCCAGCAGCCATAAAACAGCTGACATCAACTCCACAATTATTAGTCCACTTGCCACAGCACCATAGCAAGTGGGAAGAGTGGAGTTTAAGGGCCAAAATTTAGACATCTAATGGATGCACCATTTCTGGGGAAGCTTAGGGCTGATCTTAGTCTGGGAGGGGGGCAATATCCATGGCCCATTCCCAGACTATTAATATCAGACCACAGCTGTTTAGCCTTTGCTGGTTAGTAATATTACAGGGACCCCATGTCATTTTTTGGGGGGGATCTCATTTTACTAACCAGTAAAGGCTAAGCAAACAGCTGTGAGCTGTTATTAATAGCTTGGGAACCTTTATGGCTCTTGGCCCCTTCCCAGAATATTAACATCAGTTCCCAGATGTCTGCTTTCCCTCAGATAATTAGAAAAATGATGGTAGACCCCACATCATTTAAAAAAATATATATTTATTTAATAAGCGCTAGACAAAGAAGGGGGCCACAGCTGCTGACTACAACTATCAATTCGCCAACTATCAACCATCAACTGGTCTCACTGATCGCAGGGAGGCCAGGCAACAATGGTGACATAAGGATTCAGCAACCGACGCCTGGGAACAGAACTAAATATATAGCTTTTTGCAGGCACAGGTATGTGTCACACTGATGACACACGTATTTGAGCTGTGTATCATCAGCGTGTACATACGTATGCGGTACATTTTTCAGGTACGTGCTGCTGGTAAAAAACGGACATGTCAGCATGTTTTGCCTGGTCCGTGGAAACGCACTGACATGTGCACAGACCCATACATTACTCATATAGCTTTTTAAACTATCTTTTCTCTAAAATGCCGCAATGTTTCAGAGTAACACATACCTGTCTGCAATTGTACAGCCATTCTATAATGATTCATGACATAATAACATAGTTAGCAAGGCCGAAAAAAGACATTTGTCCATCCAGTTCAGCCTACAGGTGCATCTCACAAAATTAGAATATCATCAAAAAGTTAATTTAGTTCAGTTCTTCAATACAAAAAGTGAATCTCGTATATTATATAGAGTCATTACAAACAGTGTGATCTATTTCAAGTGTTTATTTTGATGATTATGTTGATTATGTTGATGATTATGGCTTACAGCCAATGAAAACACAAAAGTCATTATCTCAGTAAATTAGAACACTTTATAACACCAGCTTGAAAAAATGATTTTAAAATCCGAAATGTTGGACTTCTGAAATGTATGTTCAGTAAATGCACTCAATGCTTGGTCGGGGCTCCTTTGACATCAATTACTGCATCAGTGTGGCATGGAGGCGATCAGCCTGTGACACTGCTGAGGTGTTATGGAAGCCCAGGTTGCTTTGATAGCAGCCTTCAGCTCGTCTGCATTGTTGGGTCTGGTGTCTCTCATCTTCCTCTTGAAAATACCCCATAGATTCTCTATTTGGTTATGGTCAGGCGAATTTGCTGGCCAATCAAGCACAGTGATACGGTTGCTTTTAAACCAGGTATTGGTACTTTTGGCAGTGTGGACAGGTGTCAAGTCAAGCTGGAGAATGAAATTTGCATCTCCAAAAAGCTTGTCGGCAGAGGGAAGCATGAAGTGGTCTAAAATTTCCTGGTAGATGGCTGTGCTGACTTTGGTCTTGATAAAACACAGTGGACCTACACCAGCAGATGACATGGCTTCCGAAACCATCATTGATTCTGGATACTTCACACTAGACCTTGGAAATCAAGGTCCCAGAGTCTGGAGGAAGAGTGGCGACAGACAATCCAAGCTGCTTGAGATCTAGTGTGAAGTTTCCACAATCAGTCCTTCTGACTTCTTAGGTCCTTCTAAAGAACCTAATAACTGTAAGATACAATATTGTTACTCTCCAGGAAGACATCCAGGCCTCTCTTGAAACCCTCGACTAAGTTCGTCGCCATCACCACCTCCTCAGGCAAGGAATTCCAGATTCTCACTGACCTTTAAAGGGAATCTGTCAACAGGTCTTTGTTTTTGAAAGGAAAATATTATAGATACAGAGATCCTGATTCCAATGACTTATCACTTACTGGGCTGCCTGCTCCAGTTTTGATAAAATCACTATTCTATCTGCTGCAGAGTAAGGCCTCTTTCACACTTCAGTCGTTTGGCGTCAGTTAAAATCCGCCAAAGTGTGAAAATAGCGGATCCGCCAAAAAAGTGTCAAAACGGATGCAAACGGATTCGTTTTTAGACCGATCTGTCATGAACTTTTCAACCCAGAAAATGCAGGTACGCATGTCTGGCATGGAGGAGAGAGAGAGAGACCCCGGACAGTGTTCTGGGCATTTTCTATGGGAGGAACGGATCAGCTGGCGGATTCCATCAAAAACGGATGCCAGCGGATCCGCCACCCATAGGCGCCCATTATACAAAATGGCAGACGAGGCGGAACTGTCATAGTCCGCCATTTTGGTGGACACAAAAATGTTGCATTGGACGTTTTTTAAAAAAAGCGGACGCCACACTTATGGCGGATCCATCAAAAAACGGATCCAACGGATGACCATCCATCAAAATCCATCACTAATGCAAGTCAATGGGAAAAAAGCGGTTCCGCCCCCAAAAAATGGCGGATCCGTTTTTTTTCACACTTTGGCGGATTTTGACTGATGTCGCACGACTGAACTGTGAAAGAGGCCTAAAGAGGTCTCTGAATGCTGATCTCTGTATAACCCACCCCCATCTGATAGACAGCTTTCTGTGCACACTGTGCAGAGGCAGAATGCTGCCAATAAGTGGTGGGGACAGGGTTACATAGAGCTCATGAATATGGAGGACTACTGGGCAGCAGATATACTAGTCCTCTAGTGAATCTCCTGCTGATAAAACAGTGAAGTTATTAAAACACTGGAATCAGGGTACCTCCCCCTACATTATACTTCCCTCAGATTAGGTGGCAAAAATATGGTGACAGATTCTGTTTAAGCTCATGACAATATCCACAATGAGAAATAAAGTGTGACACAAATTTAAAACAAACAAAATTGGGTGGGATGGAAACTTTACAGAACATAAACAAATAAGAAAAAAAAAAATCAGCATTAGTTTTTTAACCCCTTAATGACCACCAATACACATTAAAACGTCAGCCGCTAAGGGGCCTTAGTCCCTCATCAAAGTCTAGAGCGCTCCTCAGAGTCTAAAAATCTACAGGGTCTCAGCTACTTGGGGTAGCTGAGACCCTGAGAACATGATCAGGGCTGTTTTTTCCGGTCACCAATCACATGATCACCGTTATTCAATGAATAACTACGATCATGCAAAAAAGTGTGTCCGCTATAAAAATCATTTCTCTCTCTGTTCTGACATGATATAATGTCAGAGGAGACAGAAATTATGTCCTAAAGCCCCCCCTCAGTACTTCCACCTTCCCCTGGGCCCTCCTGCTTTGTCCCCCAACCCTCCGCCTCCTCTTCATTAAAATAAAATGACGGGCACATGCCTAGTGCCTCAGCTGAGATCTGCCGATCGGCACCCGGTAACAGCAGGGAATTTTCCTATTGGTTCCAGACTTTTGATCACTATGATAGACCCTATCACAGTGATCAAAAGCCCAATAATTAATAAATCATCCCTTTGTCATCCCCTTATTCAGATGACATTTTTATTATTTTATAATTTTGATTTCTTTCATACTTTGCCATTAGGGTTAGGGTTGATCTTAGGGCTTTTTCAAAAGTAAAAAACTTAATAAAAATTATAATGATATGACTAATAGCGTTGATCACAAGTGCTCGCTACTTGAGTTTGCAACTGGTACTCGGGTATGCACCGAGTAACGTGGGTGCTCGACTGATAAACTCAAGTCCCCGCCCCGCATGTTTCTCCGCTGTTAGACACCCAAAAAATATGCAGGGATTGCCTGCCAAACACAGGCAACTCTTGCAGGGATTTTTTGGGTGTCTAACAGCTGTGAAACATGCAGGGCGGGGACTCGAGACTATCAGTCAAGCACCCACACTACTCGGTGCATACCCAAGTACCAGTTGCAAACTCGAGTAGCGAGCACTTGCACTCAACACTAATGACGACATTCAATGTGATGACCTAATGTTATCAAATTCTGGGTCGTACCTGTGGGTTCAAAATCTTCACTATACCCCTGGATCAAATTCTTGAGGGGTGTAGTTTCCAAAATGGGGTCACTTGTGTGGGGTTTCTGCACCTTAGGGGGCCTGCAAATGCAACATGGCATCTGCAATCTATTTCCGCCAAATTGTATTCCAAAATTCAAATGGTGTTCTTTCTGTTCCAAGCCCAGCCGTTTGTCCAAACAGAGGTTTCTGACCATGTGGAGTATCACTGCGCTCAAAAGAAAGTGGGTCACAAACTGTGGGGTCCACTTTTGGTGTTACGCCTTGCAAAAGTGAAAAAATTTAGGCTAAGCCAACATTTTAGAGGTTAAAATGTATTTATTTTTGTTCATTCCACTTTGTATTCATTTCTGTGTAGCACGTGAAGGGTTAAAACATTTCCTGACAACCGTTTTGAAGTATTTGAAGGGTGCTATTTTTAAAATGCGATCACTTTTGGGGAGTTTCCAGTATCTAGGCCCCCTCAAGGTCCATTGAAATCTGAGTAGGTCGCTTAAGAAACAGGCTTTGTAAATGTGTTGGAATAGTAAGATATTGCTGCTAAACTTTTAACCCCTGTAACATCCTAACAAAATAAAATGATGTTCGTAAAATGATGCAGATGTAAAGTAGACATGTGGGAAAAAGAGGTCTGGCAACTCACCCCTGGTTTGGTTTGATCACTCCTTACAGATGCCAAGTTCTTAATGCATTTCTGAATATTTATCATAGTTATTTATTTATTTTTTTCAGTAATGCACTACCATCTGCTAATTATAGAGACGTTTTTATTGTCGATACTGGCTCGAAATGCATATAGGAAGAAGGATGAAGAAGCAGGGTACACGATAAAAACACAGGCTGTGTGACTCGGATCTAGTGCTCTAAACACTATTCTGTGAGTTTATTATTACCCATGTATCGTCCGGCCATACCGAAGACTTGATGACCAGTACTAGAAGACTAAAAATCATGTGTGTCCCAAAGACCGTAAAATGACAAATATTATAGGTAATTTTATACATGGAGGCATCATAAATGTTTCATCAATTTATGACTATTTGGCTTTTATGAATTCACAGCCACTATTTATCACTGACAATACCAGATCTTCACCTCGGTGACCATTTACTATAATATGTATTTTTTTTATTATACAGCAATTATTTTGGAGTCGTACTACAGTCAATGATTGGATGGACGGGGTACAATCATTTTCATACTTAGAAATGTGGGCCTCACATGTTAAAACTGTATGAGAGAAATGGTGTACAATAGAAATTCAGTTTTCAGATGGTAATGTCACCTGGAGGAAAGAGAAGTAGGTTTGATATAAGGAACTGGACTTTTTCTATTCGAATATTTGCAAATAAAAGGCTCATATTGTTCATTATAAATAATACTGAGAAAACCAACTCCATCATCCCAATGATTACACACCGCTCCATTCCATAGTCAGCTCCTGGAAGACTTGTTTTTTGTAACATACATACTGTATTTCCTTACTGTATTCTACCTAACATGCATTGTCATCTAGTGTAACATCTTCCAGGATATAGGGTATATTATATACTTATGTTTTGTTGCTTCTATATCAGTATGTGCTCTGTTATGGTTCATTATAGTTCTTGTGAAATGTATCAGGTCTTGGTTGTATTTTATAGTCTTGTACTATATGCTCCATCCATTGATTTTTCACCTTAACCAGTCATACAATTGTGTTCTTCCCAAGGTTTTAATTTGTTTTCACAGTAAATTTTGCATTTTTCAAACAACCTTTTTACATATTATCCACATTGTTATCATAAAATAAATTCCTGTTTATCTCTATCTAGCATCGCTTCTCTTTAATAGCTGCTTTCCACTGGAATTATTTCAAAGGCAATGCATAGCAGTCATGGAGCTACTTGGAATCAGATAAGGGTTTTTCAAGAACACATCAGTATTGGCAGCTGGCAAACCGATTTCATCCTGATCTAAGCTCTTCGCTTGGGAGTAGGTAAAAAAGTAACTAATCTCTGCCATAAGTCAGTGCTGAGAATTACAAAGACTTTACTCACTCCTTGCACCCAGCTTCTTTGAAGGAGGAATTAAAGTAGATATTTCCAGGGAGTGAAAAAACTGGAAATCATGGTCAGAAGATGGTCAGACTAGACCTAGTTTTAATAAGCAAATAGAGATATTCCAACTAGTCTTCAGCAGCATACAGAACACTGTATCCCAACTTTAGTCTTTTCTAGGTACAATCCCTCTGTAGTAAGGTATAGGAGGAATACGCCACAGCTTTTTTGGAGTAATGCAGAATCCAAAATGAAAAGTTTCCATATGAACTGTAGGAAAAAAAAGAGGCAGAGTAAGGAACATCATGATCCTGTAGGAGTCTATGGCTGCCATAGTATGAGGCGTCACTGATTGCTAAACTTACACTTTTCCTCTTCATATATTGAAGGTAACAACATGTCATGTAATCCCAGCTAACTTAGATCCTTTCTGAGAGTTTTGTGTGAACACATTTATCTTTATTCTTAAAAGCAAAACGCCAGCATATTTTTCTATTTCAGCACTGGAGTGGTGCTACTAATCTAAGTAGTCTTATATTCACCAGCCGATGTCTTCAGCTCTTCCCAGTGCCGCCATCTTGTGACTGCAAAGCCTGACTAACCTGAAGTCAAAGTTATTGGTTACAAGCTCTCATTGCAAGCCTAGGAGAGTCTCGTCCTGACTCTCAGTGTCACAATCTCCACTCTGTTCCTGTCTGATATGATTCTTTGTGTACTAGTTGTGCTGGGTCTGTGCTGCAATCATCTGTGCTCACTTTCCCTGATTAGTTTTCTATTTAAGCAGGCTAGCTCCTCCACCCAGTGTCAATAGTACACTTGCTGTTGACTGTGTAACATTGATCCCTCTGTGCTCTGTACCTGACCCAGCTTAAATTGATTCTCTGTCCGGACTCAGACCCTTTGCCTGTGACCTAACTTCTCTTGTGCCTATTCCCTATAAACTGTTTTGTCTCTCTGGCTTTCCTGACCTTGGTTCGTGTATTGGATTTTGTCTCTGACTTCCCTTTGTCGTACTGCGTCATTTCCTGGACCTGACCTCGGATTGTTTGACCTCCCGCTACTTATTCGGTAAGTAATATATATTTTTATTATGTCATTGTAGTTTTTATTCTCCACTTCTCGGACCAATAGTTACTATAGTGACTCGTGTCACACACAGACTTACATTGAGTTGTGACTTCTGGATCAAACAGCAAACACTGTAGCGATCCGATAGGCACAACCTGAAGACCGACTGTAGTGGTGCTGATTAGAGTTGAGTGAATTTGTTCAGGTTCCCTCTTATTTGGCAAGCCATAGCGCTTACCGAATAAGCTGCAGATGGAACCCGGTTTTCCGGATTGCGCCGACCGATCAGCTGATCGGCGCAGCAGCTGCATGTGTCGCGGCTGTGTCACAGTCACAGCACATGCATGGAGAGCTCAACAAACAGGCTCTCCATGCATGTGCTGTGACTGTGGCACAGTGGTGAAACTTCGGGTTCCCTCTGCAGCTTATTCGGTAAACGCTATAGCTTGCCGAATAAGAGAGAACCTGAACAAATTTGCTCAACTCTAGTGCTGATAACAGAAAAAGACAGCGGCTGGTGAATATTATACTAGGGGCAGGGAACTTACATTAGTGACACCACTGCAGAGCTGCAATAATAAAATATCTCCATAAAACCTGCAAGTAACAACAATCAATGTTCTAGAGTATTGTGGGAAAAGATCTGTTAAGGTTTTCTAATTAAAAGCAGCCAAATCAAGAATTTGAATTCATCATACCATTAGGGTTTATTGTTATGGTGATAATTTTATGAATAACAGGCGACGACTGATGCACTGCAGAGTCGGTTGTCAGTCACTTCCGGGGAAGTGCTGTGAACGATGTAGAACAATTACATTTTGGTAAAACCAAGGTCCATCAGCTGCGATATAGTAAAGAATGTCAATTGATTAGATGATAGATTATTGTCACTTTACTGGCGA
>VIAB01028682.1:0-13466 GCA_009801035.1 Oophaga pumilio
GGATGGGAAGACATAAAATATGGGCCGTGGATTCTCACCTTGTAGTGTTGTGCTGAGGACACAACACTAATTAATTGCATGTAACACAATGAACCGTTGTGCTCCCACTATGGACCATGGGTAGAGTGTCCAAATCACCAGACACTTGGAATTCGCAAGGACCGCCCATCCAATGTTCATCCGGCACAGTTTCCCCTCAGTACTACGAGCCCTCCTGGTATCTGGCCTTGGATCTCCTGACTACCCTGTCTCACAGCTTGTAGGTGAATAGTGACTCAACGTCACATTTAAAGAGTATTTTAGGCGCTTGTAATGGGACTAATCATCCCAAGATAGCAGATCTTATTCAAGGGGTAATTTAACACAATTTGTCATTCCCAAACCATGAATAAATAAATAACACCCAACCTATCGGCAGAATATTTCCTTTTGTATATGATGCCAGGCTGACTAAAGGAAATACAATAAGGGTCAACCATGACCAGCAAATGTGAAAATTCACCAGCCTGCCCACCTACGATGCCAGACAATTGTTTTCTTCACCTCGTTATAACATATAATATGGTTATAATTATCCTCCCTTTCTTACTCTTTCCACAAATTGTAAAGCTTCTTACAGTCAGCAGTGGGCCGCCAACCACAGAGGGTAACTTTCGCTCATTTAACGAGTAAAACAATTTGCCTTCCCACATAGTTCCATAATAACATTTTTAAGGGATATTATATAATCACACATGATTACATGTTGGCATTGACATTTATAACCTATAAAGTTTTTTTTCCTAGCATCTACAGGGTAGCGCTGTTTTATAAAAGTCTATGATTCAGTTTTAAATTTCACAATTTTTAATCAATTCAATTAATGCAGTTGACTTTTTGGTAGCATAAGATATTTGGGGATTAATTACCATCTATAAATATGACATAGATGGAGTCCTCAGTGGGTCTGAGTTTGGCGTTGTGTCACCATGAAGGCATGCCGTCGAAATCATGATCTTTAGTGCTAAAGGTTAATAAGCTGTAGGCCTGCAATATAAAGAACTTCCTTCATAACTTCATCAACCAAGACACAAGCTAGAGGCGACTTGTGCCGTGTAGTATGACACATTGTCTGGTTTTCTGTCCTTATCCCCCATGTTGACATTTCTGGTGGCAGCTGGATTGATTGTCCTCAGTTCCGAGCTCGGTGGCCGGATGGAGACAGTGTTTCTGCCCCGGTTCATAGACACTATACATTCCTGCAAAAGACACATAACTATTTTTTTTTAGCAATACCATCACTTCTTCATATATCCTGACTGTAGAAATAGAAATATCTACAGGAGGGTTATGGACCTAACTATTTAGTATTATGAAAAGTCGAACAAACTTTGGATTTTTAATTTGGTCAAGAACCTTATTTTTAGTGGATCCATCTTAATATTGGGAATGGAAGGAGTTTTAGATTCCCAGATAACTTTTGTTAAAAAGGTTACAGAGTGGATTTACACACGGACCTCCTGACATTTATTAGATAACACATTTCATTCCCTCTTTGTCCTCTCTCATCAGTTCATGTGAGGTTTTCACTTCTTTGCATAGTTTCCTTTTTTCCTTATTTGCCCCCTCTCATTAGAATATTTCCTTTCATATCGGCACACATGCCATCACTTCCTGATCTCAGTGGTCTGACTGATGAGATTAAAGAATAAAAGGGGCTGCCCTGATAGTAAAAAGCTGCAGCTCCTTCACAGTCCCCCCCTACCACTGCATAGTGCTCCTGGCTACCCCTTTGTTCTTGGGATGAGCCGGAGTCTCAGAGGTTGGATCCCTATCAATTATAGGTTATAGCATATCCTAATAAAATGTCTTCACTTTCAAAAAAGGGAATATCCCTTTAAACAAGTATGTCTTCTATACATTTTTTGCAAAGTTGAAAGTAATTTATCACTTCCCTGTAAAAAGTAATTTCAGGCTGAGGAAAGACCGATAGTAACATTCTTTAAAGGTATTAAACTGTCAAATCACGACTTTATGTCTTATCTCGAATTCTGAAAATTTCCCAAAAATTGTATTTACTGTAGGTAAATTATAATATTATTTTTTTTAGCCCATTTTTATATAAACATATGGAATTACTTAAAAAAATTGTAAGTTTAAAATAAAACAAAAATACAAAAACAACGAGGGGTAGCTAATGACTTAAATTATAAAAAATGAGCAATTGTAGTGGTTCAGCTGTCTAGTAGTCACTTGAATACACACAGGTACAGGATTTAATCTCAAAATAAAATAAAGTTTATTGTCTTACAGTTACAATAATGAAAACAACCTTTCTTCTGCACAAATGAATAACCATACAATCCCTTTTTCAGCAATGATGAATAACCATACAGTCTTTTCTTCAGCAACGATTAATAAAAATACGGTCCTTTCTTTAGTGAATATGCATAACTACAGTATACAGTCCTTTCTTTGGGTAAGGCAAAGCGAATCAAAATGGTCTCACCAACTTGGTATTGCAGGAACCTCTCAGGCTCTTTACAGACTATCCACCAGCTCTGTCTGTCTCCAGTCACCAAAAAAACATACTCTACTGAGCTTACCCAGCTGCCTGCTATTCTGCCTGTAAATCAAGGGCTGGATTATGGGAATGACCTTTCCCACCCATGCTCTTTTGGTCGCTCTTAAATCCCGGACCCAAAATCCAGTAAATAAAAACCCTTTTAGTAACTTAGTGCTACTGGTACAGACTTCCTGGGACTTACATCACCGAGGCCAGCCACTTCGGTGACGCACACCTAGCATCCAGGACCTTACCTCCTGCTTTCGTACACATTATATACTCACTGAAGCCCCTGCCACTTTCCCTCTCAACTGCTTCATGCCAATTTACAGGACTTCAGATGTGGTGTCTCATGTATAAGCTTTGACCACTACAGCCAATCACTGATCTCAGCAGTCTTGACCCATTTATTTTGACATAATTACGGAGACCAGTTATTGACTGCATCAGTCACTAGTGGACTTGTTGTGGTCACATTAACCCATTCAAATCAGGGGGAATAAAATATTGCATTATATAATATTTTTCCGATGTGACTACAGATGAGAAAACGTTTGCCCCCAAACAGTAGCCAACATTTTTGGAAAGTGTCACACTGTTAGAGAACTTGGCTGATGTTACCATTATTCTCAGTAGGAATTTACAGTACTGCACAGGATGAGATGCAGCTGTGATAGATCATTATACATTTGGAGCAGAAGTAACAGCTCATCACATTGCGAATCACAAAGCATCGTGTTTGTAACTTTTTGCTTTTATCCGAACTGTACAAATTTGGTAAAATTGTCACAGGTGACTTCCTATAAAGCATTTCAGAGGGTTTTACATCTACTTTTCATTGTTTTAAAACTAGACTCATGGTGGTCATAAAATAAAAAAAAACATAGTCGCTCTTCTAGCAGGGGACATTACGCGAGCTGCGGTCACGTGTGTACCAACCAGAAAAATCAGTCAGAGATTCATCAAAGTGATTATGATTCTGGCTTTTGAGAAGTCACAAAATTTTTGAGCAACATGGAGTTGACCAAAAATTTGACAACTTTTGTCATTTTCACATATGTTTCGTCCAGGTCCGCCATGGTGGGCGGAAAGGTGGAGTGACGCTACGGCTTGCCTAACTCATGACAAGCGATGACATTACTTACACCAGAAATCTTACTACAGACACCGACTAGAGGTGCACGTTACTTTTAAGACGAGACTGAGTTATTGAGAGGCGTGCACCCATTAATGAATGAGGTGCGTCTGATTCCAACACACCCCATCTTCAAGACCGGCATGAAACTTGACAGTCCTGATGAATTGGGGTCACAGTCTTCTAGTGCTCTCTTCCTGGTTAGATGGTAGATGTTCAATGCAACCAATCCATGGGACTAACAGAGGTCATGTGGGACTTTGTCATATTTGTATATTTCCCTTGAGTTTACATGGGTGTTAATCTTCACCTCATTTAAGCATGTGTGTACGTTGGGAAAATTGTAGACCACTTATGATCGTTTGCGAACTGCCTGATATATAAACATAAGATAATGAAGATATTTCTAGATCAGGACAAGTCATGTTCTTCTCCACAAATGTTTATTTCTCCAAGGATAATCCAATGCATTGACTATAAAAACCATGTTATTACAAGTGGAATCTAAAATGATAACATGTGGGATTTGCAGTTTTTGAGAGAGGTTAGGAAAGGCTGATCTTGTGAAATACTGTCCAGAGTCACACTAACCTCGTTTTTTTAGGGATTAGCACCAGTGTAGATTTATAGTTTTGCTGGGTGCTTTTCCGAGAGGGAGAAGTTGGTGCCAACACCGTATGACCCAATACTAAGTCACTATATCCCCTTCTGAGATAGGGACATACAGTATCAGAGTTGGCAGATTAGTAAACGCAAATTGTAAAAAATACCTTAAGGTCCGTTTTGTCATCTCAACTTTGAAAGCTAAGAGAGTATAATCAACCTACATTTTTTAAATGGGAAACTACTGGTCCATGTAACATAAAAAATGTTGGCTGCAGGTAGGTACCACTTAGGATTGGGAATTTAAAAGGAAATCCATTTAAACCAACCAATGTGTAAAATGTCAGCACAATATGTCTTCAGCTTCCTTCAGTGAAGGTGAGAAAATACTTGAGTTGCAGCATTCAGATGAGACCTGCAGAGGTCTTCAGATTCAGGAGATGAAGGATTCTATGTGGTTTATTTGACAGCGCGTTTCATAGGATGGACTTTGAAACGCGTTGACAAATATTCTGATAGAATAATCCTCGGCCTTATGGATCCTTTCCTTGTATATCATATGCAGCACAGCTAACCCACTACCTTCCATTTCCTGCCTTCTGGGCTTTCAGCAGCTGATTTTTTTGAGCTGTTGTGGTTACACAACCCTATCAGGTGAGCACATTCTTGCACCTATTCATTTCATCCTTATTGGATAAGGCCGTATTGCGCTTTATGTTGTCTCTCCAGCCTTTTCTAAAATATAGAGATCTCCAACAACTTTCCATTATGGGCCCTAAAATTATTAACAGTGGCCCTAGTTGACATGACTGCTGTGGCATCTGCCGACACCTCTGCATGGTTCCCATTCTCCCACCATATGGGGAAGTTGACTTACTCACCGCCCCGGCAGTAGAGTCCTCCAGCGCTGCCTCCTCCTTCTCAGTGCACAAGACACTGCACTCTGGCATTGCTCCCATGCTCTTAAAGGGGTAGTGCACCCACATGATAAAATGCCCCAGTTAACTGCTGGGAGGCATTTAATTAATGTGATTCCTGCAAGGAGTCTCCCAGCAAATAGCTGGGAGACATATTTTATAAAGGGCACCCTCCCCAATAGGGAGGTGCCTGAGCAACCCCTGTGGTTTAGTGTTAGGTTTGTTGGTGTGTGTAACTGTATGTTGCCAGGTCCATGTCCCTAGTCTGTTAGAACCATTCCTGTATCCTGTGTTTCCATAGGCAATTAATGAGATTTCCCATCCTTTTCTGTCCCTTTAGTTGTGTCTAGGTTACACATTATTGTGAAAATCACGTCCACAGTATCTGTACCCCTTGGCCGCATCGGCGGTACCAGAACTATTTCCCAAGTGGCCATCCTGTCTGCACAGTCAGAACCTGTCCCAAGTAGCCATCCTGCCCTGTCTTGGACTCTCTATCCGAGTTAACAACTGCTACTGCCGGACGCTGTTCTTGAGTGTCACCTGGCAACTACTTGCTGGACAATTCTGACCTCATCATTAGAGGCACCAGTGAACACTAAGGTAGCTGCTTAGTCACACCCTTCAAGAGTAAGTCCGGTTCATGGCACAGTGGTTCCACGAACCAAATGCACCACCTGCGAGCGTGACAACTGCAATCAAGTCACGTTTGTTGACTATAAGCTAGAGTTTACGCTCATCTCTGAGTTGTAAAATCAGAAAGTAGAAAATATATATATATTTTGTAACCAGTTCAGGGGACATCTAGCTCTGGGATCGCCGTCTCGGGTAGACGGAGTGGCATAACGAGTCCAATCACCGACAGCAGCACTGGTGCAAACTGGCGTCAACCAGCTTTTATTAAAGTCCACAGCAATAAGACATAAAACAAAACCATAAAACAAAGTCCTAAGCCTGTCAGGCTGCTAACTAGACACAGTCAGTTCCCTCACTACCGTGGTCTAGGCTCCAGCAGCCTGGCCACAACAACTCAGATTTATAATTACCAGAGCTTGGCTTCCAGGAGACTCTAGCAGAGTCTGAAGCCAGATTCAGACTGAGAGCTCTGTCTGTGTAACTCTACCTCCTATTTCTGGCTGCTTAATTAGGCAGCTGTGTGTACTCAGGGTTGAGCTGCAAGCCTGTACTGGATGAGGAGTGGAGTGAACGTCGTACTGCCATCCTACCTTCACTCCTATATTCCTTATGCGACCGAGCTAACAAACCTGGGCGAGATATACACCCTGTCCAGTACGCACCCCTTCACTGTCTCACATAATATATATATATACACACACACACACACACATATATATATATGCTCCTCAACATTGAAATTGCAACATCAAGAAACAAAAGTTGTGTAACTATGAAAATCAATTATTAATACACGATAATGATCTGCAAATGGAAAAATGGAAACCATATTTTCAAAACATGTTGATTTATTTAGTTTCAAGTATCAAAATCCTTACTCCTTTACTCTCATTGGTATATTATCAGTGAAGTTATTAATGATTTTCTGGGTAACATTCTTCTGCACTGAATTCACTTGGGCAGTTTATCAAGATCTGCTGCTGGCAGCTGCCTTTGCAATTGTCGACCAATGATGTCCCAGATGTGCTCAATAGGAGTCAAGTCTGGGTATGTTGCAGGCCATGGTAGCACGTTTAGGCCACACAGGCTGCTCACAGTAGTACAAAAATATGTGACCTGGTGTTGTTGTGTTAAAAAAAAAAAACGGCTCCTGGGATACTTGTGCATTCCTTCATCAAGGCAACTTCATGGCGTGGTCTCCAGACCACCTATCATTGTGTTCAAGGCTAAAGCGGTCACTAAATAGTATGCTTAGATGTTTGCTTTATATGCACAGAACGATGTGCTACCAAGAACGATGATTTTAATGCCAGCATGAACTATCCAATTTCTTAACAAACATTTTGCTTGTTCATCAGGTAATTGCTGGCTTGTTTATCTTAGCCGATAATTGGGAAAGAGCATTCTAACAAAACTTCATTCCTGTTTATTGGCTTGTCTAAATTGTCCTTAAGCTCCAAGACGAAGTAATCCAAGACAAAGTAATAATTCTTTAATTTGCACCTATTTCACCAAAATAAAATGGGATTGTCTAAATGTCATGATTTCGTCTAATATACAATCATGGCTGAAAGTGTTGGCACTAGGAATGAGCGAACCCGAATGGTAAAGTTCACGGTTCGTACCGGAAACCTGGTGTCCAGTGCTGAACCCCGAACACAGACTTCTTACTGTACATCCGTGTTACTGTTCAGGTTCGGCAGCTTAATAAAGCTTGTTGAAAGGCTGCAGCGCAGCCAATCAACAACCTTTAAGACTGTGGGCAATTCCGGCCCCATCACAGCCATGCTAGCGAGTTCTCTGAATGGGGCTGGATACACTGGAACACGGAGACTGGGATCATTGTGTGGCCTCCATTTGGATTACTGTGGACTGATGTGTTTTTTTAATAAATGGGTGAAAGAGGGAAAGTGTTGAGGAGGTTTTTTTCAAATAAAGATTTTTTTCTATCTGTCTTTGAAATAAAGATTTTTTGGTGTTTTTTTCCCACTTTTTACTTACTGAGTTAGTAATGAGGGTGACTCATAGATGCCTCTCCATGACTAAGTCATGGGCTTGATGTCTGTGAACATTGCACAGCTGACATCAACCCACAATCCCATTACCTCAATTGCCATGGCACCAATGGATGCACCATTTCAGGGTCAGCTGAGGGCTGGTCTTATTAGGCTGGGAAGGGGCCAATATCCATGGTTGTTCCCTGCCTATTACTATCAGCCTCGAGCTGTCTGCTTTGCCTTCTCCCAGAACATTATTGCAATTACACATGTTTTGCTATACACATTGTTTATTTCCTTTGTGTTTATTGGAACAGCACAAAAAAAAACTGATAAAAAAGGTAAATTGGAAATAATTGTACACAAACACCCCAAAATAGGCTGGATAAAATTTTTGGCACCCTTAACTAAATATTTGGTTGCACCCTCTTTGGAATAAATAACTGCAATCAATCACCTAAAACAATCCACAAGCTTCTTTTAACTCTCAACTGGAATTTTGGATCATTGTTCTTTTAAAAACTGCTCCAGGTCTCTCATATGTGAAGGTGCCTTCAACCAACAGCAATTTTATAATCTCTCCATCGGTGTTCAATGGGATTTAGATCCGGACTCATTGCTGCCACATCAGAACTCTCCAGTGCCTTGTTTCCATACATTTCTGCGTGCTTCTTGAAGTATGTTTAGGGTCATTCGCTTGCTGAAAGCACATGAACTAGGACAAAAACCCAACTTTCTGACACTTGGCACAATAATGCGACCCAAAATCTGTTGTTAATCTTCATATTTAATGATGCCTTGCACACGGTCAAAGCATCCAGTGCCAGAGGCAGCAAAACAATCCCAAAACATCTTTGTTATGCCACCATATTTGACTGTAGGTACTGTGTTCTTTTCTTTGTAGGTCTCATTCTGTTTTTGGTAAACAGTAGAATGATTTGGTTTACCAAATTGCTCTCACCTGTCCACAAGATGCTTTCCCAGAAGGATTCTGGCTTAATTACGTACAGTTTAGCAAACTGCAGTCTAGCTTTTTTATTTCTCTGACTCAGCCGTGGGGTCCTCCTGGGTCTCCTGCCATAGTGTTTAATTTTATTCAAATGTGGACAGATAGTTTGCTCCAACTCTGATGCACCCTGAGCTTGCAGGACAGCTTACATTTCTTTGGAACTTCTTTGGGGCTGCCTATCCACCATGTAGACTATCCTGCTTTCCAAGCTTTCATTAAATTTTCTCTGCCGTCCACTTCCAAGGAGATTAGCTACAGTGCCATGGGTTGTAAACTTCTTGATTATGTTGTGCAACGTGGACAAAGGAACATCAAACTCTCTGGAAATGGACTTGTAACCTTGACATTGTTGATATTGTTCCACAATTTTGGTTTTCAAGTCCTCAGACAGTTCTCTTCTCCTCTTTCTGTTCTTCATGCTTAGCTTGTCACACACAGACACACTGTCATGGTCTGTATGGACGTTCTTGTCTGGTGCCTCAGGGGTAATGCTGGTGACCTCTTTCTGGCTGTGGGAGGAATTTAAATAGCCTCTTTTGTGCTCTGTCCGTTGTCAGTGATACGCCTGCCCTCGGCTGAGTTAGTTGACCCTTGAGTGCTTGTGCTATGTGCCTTTTCTTGTGTTATCCCCTGTTTCTGATGCGGTCTGTCCTCCTGTCTTACACTTGTTTGCTGATTCTGTACCGTTTGTTGTTTGCCTGGTATTGACTCCTGCTTTGTCTTGTGACTGCCCGTTTGCCTGCTCCCCTGGTACCTCCGTCTCCCTTCCCGGTTTCTGACTCTTGGCTTCGACCTGGCCATTCTCTTGTCTCCCATTCTTGTACCCCTCTGACCTTTTGGTATCTGTCCCTGACCCTCCCTCACTAGTCACGTGTCTCAGGTCCTGCATGCCGATGGTCACGCCCGTCCCAGCTAAATCTGCGTGCGCTGAGTACCAGGTTATCCTTGTACCCGGGTGGACATGTGGACTGATTGTGCATCAGTCACGGTGTCCCTGATACACACACTGCAAAAATTGAGTCCCCCTTTTTATCTGGTTTGAGGTCTGATTTTCATATTGTCCACACCAGTTACTTTCTACGGGTTAGTAAGAACGAGCATCACATGCTCAAAACAATTGTTTACCCACAATTTTGGAAAGGTGCCAACAATTTTATCTGGCCCATTTTGGGGGTTTTATGTGAAATTTTGTCCTATCTGCCATTATTTTCTGTTTGTTTTTTTTGTTGTTACAATACACACAAAGGAAATAAACATGTGTAAAACAAACATGTGTAAATTGGAATATTTTTTTTAGAAAAAATACTTCATTTTCTGGAACAATTTCTAGGGTGCCAACACTTTCGGGCATGACTGTAGTTCTAATCTGTCGGCATTCAGTGTGTTTGGGTATATCAACATATTTACAGCACATTTATAATGGACACATAAGGATGCAAGGAACCACCAGTCGAAAAACATGATGCTCCTATACAAGGAACATGTGTTTCTAGTCTTAATTGAACATACAGCTACAACTACTATAGTACAACTACATTCGGATACATTGGCTCAGATTCCTTTCTCACGGACTGTCTTCCATAAGCTTCTAAATGAGCATTACAGGAACATAACGTCTATGATGCCATCATTATGGTTTCACTTGACAAAATGATGTTGACCACTAACAATGTCTCCACAAAACAAGAGGGTTATTTCACATCTAATAGGAACCAACATACTAATACTAATCGTTCTCCTAATTAAGTCTTGCTGGGAAGTCTTGGGTCATGATGGCGAACACAATGCTTTCTAAAATAATGAGAAAATTACTTATGATACTAATTCTCCTACACATCCATAGCACATTATGTGGAAAATGTCCGCCAGTTCTAAACTCTAATGGTTAAGACTAGAAATTAGTGGCTCAACCCACAGAACCTCAATATTCCATGGCTGTTAGAGAGGATCCCTGCGAACCTACTCCTACCGGACCATGTCCGTACCTCAATTTTTGATTAGCTGGCCTGGCCATAAGTCATCTTGCACACACAACGTCAAAAGAAAATCCGCAAATGCCCAAAAGTAGGAGGTGGTTCTCAGTACTACCATCCAACGATAATGGAATGCTGACCTTGCACTTAGATCAGGTAACCTGTAAATTTATTTGCTTGTCTCTAGTGAATTTCCATGCAACCCTATTTTAATGATTAGAACAAATTTACATTTTCATAAATTTCAACAGTATTATCTGCTGGTTGGATTTCTTCATTGCATAATTAATAAATAATTCCCCATTTTCTTAAGAAAACCATGGTACAGAAAACATTATTTTTTGCAGAACTTCATTTTCTTAATCCCTCAACAATCCCCCAACAAAATCTGCAGTAGATTCTTGAAATTGTGTAGATTTCTGAATTTAGATCATCTCCAATAACTTACAGCTCTCCCTGAATACCCTAAACTGGTCTTTCCCTCCCGAAAATTTATCAGGGAGGGATATCACAGGTTCGGGAGAGACCAACTGTACATCAAAGGATACTGACGTCGCAGCCACTGCCGGCAGAGAGGGGCTATGGGAAGTCTTCATCAAGTTATTTATCTGACCCTGCAACTGATATTGGTCGGCACTAACCGACTGTTAGAACTTCCAACTAGACAGAGACAAGTAAGAGCTAACACCAGCAACATGCTGCAGACATGGAATGAATATAAACCTTCAGCAAAGGTGTCTTATTAGCAGCAGAAGGTGGAGGTAACCATTGAGTAATAAAGGGAGAGGGATATCGCTCCACAACAGAGATGCAAAAATCAAGAAGGTGCTTGAGCTAATGAATGACCTTCTACAGCTGGATCCAGGATGACTGTCAGTCACCCCTAACACATCCGTGACAGTATTAGAGCCCTCATTGATAATGCTTCTGTCTGGGAAATTTTCCAACTCTTCTTGGAGTCCAGGTGGTCTCCCCTATTTTTCGAAGCTGTCTGGACATTTTGGGAGGTTTGGCAAATATAATGTAATGGACTTACAACAGGATGGCCGGATGGAGTATGGAGGCCGTTGTGGATATTTGCAGGTCATCCCTTACGCTTTCCTCTCTTGGAGAGACGCAAAGTGGAGATACCATACAGTTTTTACAACAATGCTCAACTTTGCCCTTACCAGGCTTGACATGCTGCCGATTTTCAAAAACGCTGCAGTTGTCAATTTCAGTCAGGAAAAAAAAGCTGTATGTGTATGAGTATTTTAAAAATCTCATAGCTTTTGCTGGTACTGGAAAATGCAGCTTATTTTTTGGAGAAAATAGTGCACCAAAAATGCTGCAAAAAAAATCTACATGTGAACATAACCTAAGGCATCAGACTTGTTGCCAAAATTTACTGTGACTTTCCTCTGAATTGGGGTCTAAGGGTTAACATTTTACCCTATGGAGAGTAACACGCCTGACATGCCAGGGTAAGTAGGTTTATAGACCATGCAATGCTCCTCTGAGAAATTAAATATGCAAATTATCAGCAGGCACAACCTACAAATGAATGTATCTAAATTTTGTTTGCAGAAATTTCTGCAACATTTCTGAAAAAAATCCATAGCAAATCCATGGCAAAAATGTGCATATATGGCTGGAAGGTTTTTCTATGGGTTTTACGTTGAATTAGAAATCTAAGTAGGATCTCGACCTACTTGCCCTGTACAGTTTACAATGTCCACCCTGCTACACAGGAAAACATGCAGACAGATGACAGCAACATAGTGCAAATGTTGTTTTAAATTAACCAAACCTGCAGCTTCAGCAGAATTACAGGGGGCAGTGATTGACTGGTTTTGTTGCTAAGAACGTTTAGGGGCTTCCTCAAAGTCAAAGACCTGAACAAGTATAGAAATCCAAGTCATGCAGGAATGATCCTTTAGGCACCAGAATCCATTAGTTCAGCTGTCTGACTCATGAAAGTTATTGTTTTTTCCCCATGCATGCATGAGTAGATCTTTGAAGCATGTTTTGATTGCAAATTGTGACTTTTAATCTCTGAGCAAACCTAAAGACATGGCAACGTCTGGAAACAACTGAGATGATCTTGGGTCTTGATGTGGATTTTATTTTAATTTCCTTTTTTGCTCTCTGTTTTTCTTGGCTGTAAACTTTTTTTTGGCAACCACTGCAAATATTTGTTTTGCTCATGGTTTAAAAGTTTATTACATACTTCCTGCAACCAAAATCGGCTATTGCATCATTTGCTTTATGAGTTAAAGAAGTAGCTTAATTAATGCCAATCTCTGGGACAACTGCAGTATAAGTATGTCCCAAAGTTAATCTACAATGTTCACGTACTAAATATACAAAAATTGTAGAGACTGACATCATAAGACTGCCCAGTTGTGGAAAGAAGATGGTAAATGTAGAGTCAAAGCGAAATATTAACACAAATTGTCTCCTCCTGCTGGAATGGTGCCAGTCCCAGCTTACATTTCAGCTAAAACCCTATGTACAGGGTGGCGTTAGATCAACAGGAAACATCCTTTAAATGGACTAGTAGAAATAAAGGGAGCCATGTGTATCTTGATGGAACTGACCCCTTTGTCAGAAGTGGCTCATGCAAACGTCACCATTAGAGTTGAGCGAAACAGGTCGGTCAGATTCAAAAG
>VIAB01028682.1:21658-35672 GCA_009801035.1 Oophaga pumilio
CAGAAACCATCTCTAGCACATTCATAACAGAGATCCTGTCCAATATGATGAGATCCTGTCCAGTGCAGTGAGATCCTTTCCAATGCGGTGAAATCCTGTCCAATGTGGTAAGATCATGTTCAATGTGGTGAGATCCCGTCCAATGCAGGGCATGCAATGGGATCCCGTCCAATGCTGTGAGATAATGTCCAATGCGGAGAGATCCCTTCCAATGCAGTGAGATTTTGTCCAATGCAGTGAGATCCTGTCCAATGCGGTGAAATCCTGTCCAATTTGGTAAGATCATGTCCAATGTGGTGAGATCCCGTCCAATGCAGGGCATGCAGTGGGATCCCGTCCAATGCTGTGAGATACTGTCCAATGCGGAGAGATCCCTTCCAATGCAGTGAGATTCTGTCCAATGCAGTGAGATCCTGTCCAATGCAGTGAGATCATGTCCAATGCTGTGAGATCCTGTCCAATTCTGGGCATGCAGTGAGATCCTGTCCAATTCGGTGAGATCCTGTCCAATGTGGTGAGATCCCGTCCAATGTAGTGATATCCTGTCCAATGCAGTGGGATCCTGTCCAATGCGGTGAGATACTGTCCAATGTGGTGAAATCCCATCCAATGCAGGGCATGCAGTGAGATCCCGTCCAATACTGTAAGATACTGTTCAATGTGATGAGATCCTGTCCAATGCAGTGAGATCCTGTCCAATGCCGGGCATGCAGATCTAATACCGGGCAAGGTCACCCACCTGTGAGTGATTTTGAGGGCATAACCACTGTCTCATACAGTAAATGTATATAAAAATGCGGGATGGTGACCGTTACCATGAAGGACAGATGATTTTTGGTGATTAAGAACCAGGCCTACAACTCAATATGGAACAAATTAGTAACATTTTTTTTTAATATCCTTGAAAGTAATTTAAAAAAAGTCAATTGACAGCTAACACGTCAGTCATTCCCCGGCCATGTGAGGGTAGGACCCTAACAGTCATAAACTGAAAGATGCCAGTGACGCGGCATGTAACACCCGTAATGAGGATCTCCTGATCACGACTGATGCAGATGTGCTACACAAAGCTCTGGGGATCGAAGTCTACAGTGAAATATTCCCCTGATGTCTCCAGGAAGGTTAATTATGAGAGATCATGGGTGGAATATTTATCCATGCTTTATGGGGCTCCACAGTCTATGTCCTCGTTTGTATCCACATATTTATTTAGTAATAGCTCATTATATGTAGCATATGGATGCACTTTACGGAGACGACTTTTAGGACTTCTTCACATCACATCTACAGGAGCTTCTAAAACAAGCAATTCTAAATCCATAGAAATTAACATTGAGTCACACTCTTCTGCCAAGGTTTTCTTCAAGATTTTGGAGCTGTATATGGGAATTCTTGAACATTTATCCAGGAGGGTATTTATGAAATCAGACACTGATGTTGGACACAAGGGCTGGACTCACAATATTCGTTCTATTTCATCCCAAAGATGTGCAATGGAGTTTGCTGGCATGTTCTTCCCACCAAACTCACCCAACCATGTCTTTATGGACTATGTGCACTGGTCACAGTCATGGGGAAGAAAAGAGGCCGTTCCCCAAACTGATCCACAAACTTGGAAGTTACAATTGCCCAAAATGTCCTAGTATACTGAAGCATTAAGATTTCACTTCACTGTAATGAAGGGGTCTTGGCCAACATCTGTAAAACAAGCCCAGGGCACTACCTTTCCTCCATCGAACTGTACAGCGGGCACAAACCCAGAGTTGACTATGAGATGCCAAATAGAGAAGTGTGATCTGTCACTCCACAGAACGCTCCAGAGTGCAGTGGTGGTGACTTTACACCACTCCACCTGACGGTCAACATTGTGCTTGGTGGTGTAAGGCTGTTTGGCCATCAAACTCCCAGCGGGGTGCAGTGTTTGTGCTGAAGTTAATACCAGAGGAAATCTGGACATTTTGAGCAACTCGTACTCTTTAGATCACAAATTGTTTACAGTTGGCATACCAATTATGCATTGATGTAGATATCTAACATACCCATAGACCTTGGGCATAAACCAAGCCTGCTGTATACCCACAGGGGATGCTGTTTGGCGTTCATTTTGACAGTATATGTTACAATACCATTGTGTGAACTGTATTACAAAGCAAAACCGACTGCCCTTTTTAATGCAGCTGGAAGCAATAGAATACAACAGGGAGTCAATGTATCGAGCCTGAACGCAGTGTGATAAGATATATGCAGCGGAAAAGGCAAGGAACCAAGACTAATCTCTAAAAATAATTGAAATCAAGGACAATCCAATAAACGATGTGTTTGTTTCAATTAACACACGTGAATGTATTTTGTTCCCAGCCCTTTATTGGAGCGCTCCATCGGTGGATTAGAGAAGCTCCAAAAAAACAAAATGTATCCCTGGTGTCGTTACACTTAATTGTTTCCATGTGACGAACCATATATTCTTGGCGCAGAGTCTTACCCATATCTTTCAGCGGGTCGCCTATCTTCTTTCGTTTGTGATGTCTTCAGTCTGAAGTGTTGATCTTGTTTGTTTGGATCTGACACGCCTAAATGATTGCCAGATGTCTGCGAGATCTGGGATCAGTTAATATGGATCACCAGTTCTCAGGCGACAATGCAAATTAACCTCTTTATTGCTGTAAGGACTTAGGAAATAATTACTGGTGCGAAGTACATAGTAGTATTCATGTATGTAGAAGAGATGGGGCCAAACAGCAAAGAGCAAACTTTACTTCTCTAGGTTTCTACACATAGGACCCAATTCATCATTGCATTTCGGCCATTTTTATTTTTGGGCATGAATTGAATACCTCTAATTTTTGTAACTTTTTGATTTGCGACAAATACATCAAACGATTTAAGCCTTTCAATGGTTTAGTCATTTGCCTGATTTTTATGTCCAGACGTTTGACACTGATTCATGGAATGCAACTTTTTTAAAAAGTTGCAGAATTTGGCGCAACTCCACTTCATTACCTCCCAGAGTGATTTTATGGACGCCAGTTATTTTGATCCATTTTTTCTGCAACGCAAACGACTTACCACTGAAAGAGTCGCAAAACCCGTTAGGGCTGGTGCACACTTTGCAGATTTGTTGCGTTTTGATGCATTAAAAGTATCTAAAAAATGCGGCAAAATGCACCTATTTTATGCTGTGTTTTTCCTGCCAAGCCATGAAAAAATGTTGTATAAATTCTGCACCAAATGCTTAACATGTGCACATATGTTTTGATATCAATGCAGCTGCAGGCAGGAAAATAGACCGGGGAAAGGCCGGGGTTTGGAAGCCGCTCATGCATATTTTTTTTACAGGGATGAAGACAAGTGATTTGCAAAGTTTTATAACCTTCCATGCTGGACAAAACTATTAAAAAAAAAAAAAAAGTTTAGTTATTCCTTGAAGGGCAGAAAGGTGATTCAAAAATATTGGGCTAAAGAAAACTTTTGAATGACCCTTTATCCTAAACATTTACCAGATCTATGTGAAAGTGTGGATGACCATAGTGTTTGGACAGACCCCAATACATGCTTGCTTGGCTTAGATGATTGCCCGTGTCTTATCAATGGCAAATGTCTGGTAAATTCCCCCATGCACATAGGTTGAAAGTTGGCAAAACTCACTGTTTTTCGCCGGATCGGCCAACCATCTGATGCCTATGAAAACTCTTGAACAACAGATAACATCGGAAAGAGAAGGATCGGCCAGTTGGAATTTCAACGGTATTTGTTTTTAGGGCAGATAAACAGATTCCATAAAACAAATGTACCGCATTTTTATGGAACTAAAACCACTTCTGAAGATGAACCACATAAAACACATGAACGCTTGTCCGAACCAAGCTCCCATGTCGTGTATGGGGGAGTAGGGAAATATGGCAGTCAACCACATCAGCCAGAAATTAAGAATGGGGATATGGGAGGCATCCAACCCGACCAGATTCCAGAACTCAACCACTGAGTTCAAGAACTTTGTCGAACTTTTCACTAGAGAATTATTAACTTTCTACAAAAATGTTCCGTGTCAGACTGAAATGCCGCCAAAATACATTTCTTGCAGTTTTATCGTAGCTTACAAGGTGAAGTTTGCATTGTTTTTCTCTTTCGGCAGAGAATGCATTTGTTTTTCTAGATCTCCTCCTCTTCAGTCTGCTTATGACAGAGGGTGACTTGTTTTATTTCGTTAACGCATTGTTTTCTGCAGGAACCCACTCGGATGCTCTCTACATGCCCTTCTGACGGCCAGCCAAATAGTGGACGCTTTGTACACTCGCTCGTAGCTCACTTTCTTCTCTATGACAAGCGAGTAACGAGCCTGGTCTCGTCTGCATAGATGACCTCTCATTTCTATACAAACAAGTCTTTGTCCAATTAATATTTTACGTTTAGGTAGAAATAGTTTATAAAACAATTACCCAAGAGCATAAAAGTGCTGAAAGTCCGAGGGAGAAGCCAGTGTATCCTCCCAAGATGTTTCCACTTATTGTGGTGATCTGTGAGAATCAGAACCACCCACAGATAATATCTGACATGTGCGAGGTGGTGCCGCTACACAAATGTGTTCTCCACCTCTGAATACAGAAGGAACAGCTCAGTCTTAGAATATTAGAGGATCAAAATGTCTTTGTAATGAATGCTAAGTCGAGAAATTCCGAAACTCCAAAACAAGTTACGGTTCACTCTGAAACTGGCTCTAGGAGCATTTGTTGTACAGTGCTGCAGAATATGTTGCTGCTATATGGATAAAAGTCAATCATAAATATGTAAATTTGGTGGTAATATAACGGTTATATGGACCCACAGAAGTTATAGCTAATTTAGTGACAAAATTGATGGAGAAAAGTTGAACTTGATGGACCTAGGTCTTTTTTTTTTTTTTCAACCTATGCAACTGGCAATACTATTCCAAAGCTTGGCATCTCAACCAGGTACCGGTAGTTTCTCATTTAAAGGGAATCTTTCAGCAGGTTTTTGCTATTTAATCTGAGAGCAGCATAAAGCAGAGAAAGAGACCCTTATTTCAGAGATGTGTCACTTGCTCAGCAGATGCTGTAGTGTCATTACAATCAGGGTTTTATCAGCAGGAGATTATCACTAGAGGACTATGTGTCACATGCAGGCTAGTCTAGCTAATCTATGTAATGCTTCCCCCCTCACTGATTGGCAGCTTTCACAGTGTACGCAGAAAACTGCCAATCAGTGGTGTGGGCGGGGTTATACAGGGTTCAGAATTCTAAGCACTGCTAGATCTGCAACACAGAAAACAGGGATTCTATCAAAACTGCAGCAAGCAGCCCAGTAAGTGTCACATAGCCGGAATCAGGGCCTCTGCCCCTACATCATACTACTATCAGATCCTGGAGCAAAAACTACTGACAGATTCCCTTTAAAAAGATACAAGTTGCCTGAAACTGGGGCAATGTGACGTTGCAATGTTTGTACCAGAATAGGGAGTTATCTGTTTGAGTCTCCATTCATAGTGGGGGTGATTCGATTAACAATCACAAGCTCATCTGTTCCCACAGACACAAGGTCAGCTACATATCTTCACTGAATCCAAAATATTGATTATCGAGCCAAGTTCCACAAGTGAAGAGCAACGTTTCTTTTCAAGAGTCAATATTGTCCAAGCAGTAACAACACCCATAGATTCTCTTTCAAGCAAGTATTGGAGTAGTAGACGGCATTTCCACACCGCTGGACAAGAACACACATTGCTAAGCAGGCAGGGTAACAAGATCAAGATTTTCCGGGTCAAGAAGTCGTCTTTTTATTCAATTCAGTTCATCCGAAATGTATCTTTTCTCACCAAAGATTTACTTGGTGGGCAATAAGTAGCTTCACACTCAAGAGGAACAATGCTTCATCTTTAAACCTCAAGTAATACGGCCCAAGAAATAAAAGGCTGAATGTGAAAAGAAATCTCAGGAGTTCAAGATGTGTTAAATTCCAGTAACTTGTTCTTTTGACTTTTTTTGGGGGGCACTCACGCAGTCTATTCTTGAAGGGTCTTTGTAGATTAACCTGACAATAATTACATTATTTGTATTAATTCATTATTTATATTGGGGGGCGTCACAAACGGGCAAATGAATCCAAGAGGAAATGAATTTGACTTGAATTATGCAAAAATCCACATTGAATAAAATGCTGATCTTTTTTTTACAATTTGCTTCTGCAAGGATTCAGCAAAATGGTAGCTACTGACCACTATTGTTGGGTTCATGAAAGGTCTCCAAAATGTAAAAAAAAATAATATATCTTTATACTCATTTTCTTGCTCATCTCTCCAGCCCCTCTGTGTCACCTGTCTGGTCCTCGCTGCATCTTCAGATCACCTCCGCTGAAATCTCTGGGCCTCTCACACTGGACCGGGACTTCTGCCCTTAATGAGACTTCGAAGGATTTTGTGTAATGGTGAAAATTCACGGCGTCATGACATAATGGGCAGAACCTTCCAGAACCACATCAAAGCTTTAAGACTAGTTTCACATTAGCGTTCGGCAGGGCTGCGTACTTCCTCCATCAAGCCCCGCCCACTGCCGCACCTCTTCCGCTCAGCTCCGCCTACGTCTGCATGCGTCCTGTGTACCTATCTTTAACATTGGGTACGCAGGCCATGCGGATGTAAGCGGATGCGTCCGCATGTGTCATTTTGAAGCTGCGCTGAACGTAACATTGTGAATAACGTCTCTATGTATCGAATGTCAAGGGAAAGAACGCACGAACAGGCGAATTGGAATTTTGTCTGATCCGCTCACCTCTAATTAATTATTTTCATTGAAAGGGTTTTCCAGGATTTTACAGAATTTCTCCATGAATATGGAATGATTTAGAATACTGAAATAACTATTTTTTTTAATTATTTGAAGACCCCAGCTGCCTCCTCTCTGGTGGTCCGTTCCAGTCCGGCATTCATGTTGTCCGTCCATCAGTAACCTGACCACAGCAGCTAATCACAGCCTTAGCTATCACAAGCCATTCATGAAAACGTCACTACTCAGACTAGTGATTGGCTGCAGCGGTCAGGCGGCTCATAGATGGACAAGTAATTGTCACTTCTTTGTTTTTTAATATTACCTACCCTAAAGCAGATTTTGTCAAATCCTTGAACATCACTTTAAAGTTTGTGAAATAAGAATTGAAGGGAGGACTGATTTCTTAAATGTCACGTAGAGACAAGGGACTGTGAGCACCTATTCGATCACTGAAACTAGGGGCGCCCTGGGCTATCCCTGTCTGGATGGTGGAGATGCCGGGTTCTTGTACCTTGCTATGCCCCTATGTTACCCTTATCTGTTTCCTCCCCCACCCAGGCAGCTGTGAGGCCGAAGTGTATAGGCAAACACTAACCAGACAAACGGGGGTACACAAACAGGGATAAAAGAAAACTGCAATCATACAAATCATACTAATACACTCACAAAACAACAGAGTGGGAAACAGGGGAGGAATAAGAAGGAAGAAACCAAATGTGAGAGGATAAGGATAAACACACAAACCAACTCCACTCGGCAAACTCCTGAAAAACTCTCCAATCGCCTACTCCAAACACTGAACTCTCTCCTTCAACTCCAAACCAGGCAGTGATAACTATCACTGGCAAGGTCAGGAGCAAGGAGGAGGGTTCTTAAACCTGCAGGGAGTAACAAACTCAGAACAGCTGATACAACCCAAGACAGAGAACTCCAGGGTCCAACTAAGCAGTTTAACCCTTGCAGCACCAGAGCAAAGAAAGCCAGAACTGCTAATAGGACAGTGTAGCCATTCTAACTACCGCAGGTGTGTCACCAGACGCTGCGATCGTCTGACCCCACAGGACATTAAATATCCCTTTGACTGGATACTGTAGAGTTAGTAGGATTCCATACAGAGCCTGATATTGTGCACATGTACTGATTGGGTGGCTCTTATATTCATGGTCAGGATTAAAATCGACCATGCTGAGCTCTTGACCATTTCCATTGACATATAATGAGATTTACCAGATCTCCATGATTCTTCCAGTTTTTTTCCTGGGTATAATGAATCCTGATGGTTGCCAATAATATATAATGGGGTTTATAACATGTTCATCAGAGTTCCAATACTTTTTATGAGGATCCCAACAGATCTTGACAGTTCCCAGTGACACATAATTTGGTCTATCAAATTTTTGTCAGGGTTTCAATACTTTGCACTGAAAAAATCATGCTGCAGACTACGCATTTGTTGCTGTTAAATATAGCAGAAACCAAAGTAGAAAGTGCAAAAGGCACATGTGAATGGAGTTATAGAAAGCGATTATTCCTAAAAACATGAACACATGGGATAGTACAACATCTTGAAATTTATGAATTTCTGCGATGTCAGGTCCTAGGTTGAGTGAATTCCTTTCAATAATTGTTCTCCCACTGACAAGTTAAGGATCAACGATGCTACATAACTATAGGAATTTTTAAATCATGTCTGACAATGATAGTGTGTAAACTGTGCAATAACACAGAGACCAATGTCTCATCTCTGTCCTTTATATTTAATAAAATCCAGATGCAATGTATTTTCTGTAATTTAAAATCCACATTTTTATTTTAGCTTGACTGTGACATCATTTTGTTGGGCTTCTTTTAAGAGCCCTGGGATAAAAAGTGCAGATTGTGAAGACGACAATGCGTTTCCAGTACCTGAAAGTGCAGTCTTCTATTTTTGGGAATATTAGGATATTTCTGATCCTTTTCCTTTTGACCTCTTGTGAATGGTTGAAAACTTGCCTAATCTGGCCATCCACGTAGAATAACCAAGGTTGGATTGGCCAACTGGTTCCCTAAAGCTGGCCATCCACGTAGAATAACCAAGGTTGGATTGGCCAACTGGTTCCCTAAAGCTGGCCATCCACGTAGAATAACCAAGGTTGGATTGGCCGACTGGTTCCCTAAAGCTGGCCATCCACGTAGAATAACCAAGGTTGGATTGGCCAACTGGTTCCCTAAAGCTGGCCATCCACGTAGAATAACCAAGGTTGGATTGGCCAACTGGTTCCCTAAAGCTGGCCATCCACGTAGAATAACCAAGGTTGGATTGGCCGACTGGTTCCCTAAAGCTGGCCATCCACGTAGAATAACCAAGGTTGGATTGGCTGACTGGTTCCCTAAAGCTGGCCATCCACGTAGAATAACCAAGGTTGGATTGGCTGACTGGTTCCCTTAATCTGGCCATCCACGTAGAATAACCAAAGTTGGATTGGCTGACTGGTTCCCTAAAGCTGGCCATCCACGTAGAATAACCAAGGTTGGATTGGCCCACTACTTCCCTAGAGCTGACCATCCACGAAGGATAACCAATGTTGAACTGGCTCATTAGTCCCCTAAAGCTGGCCATCCACATAGCATAGCCAAGGTTGATCTGGCTCAATAATTTCCTGAAACTGGCCTTACACATATTAGAACCAAAGTTGGACTGACCTAATAGTTCATTAGAACTGGCCATCTACATAGTATAACCAAGATTTTCCTGGCCCACTAATTCCCTACAGCTGACCATGCACATAGGATAATTTAGATTGGAGTGGCCCACTAGGTCCTTATAGCAGGCCACTCACAGGATAACCAATGTTGGACTGGGCCACTGGGTCCCAAAAGCTGGCCATCCTCATAGGAACCTAGGTTGGACTGGCTTACTAGTTCTCTAAAGCTAGTCATCCACATAGGATAACCTGGGTTGGACAGTCCCACTAGTTCCTTAAAGGTGTGGTTAGAAAGGAAAGCATTTTTCTCCTAGCTCCCTATCTGTTTAGTCCCATAATTCTAAGTTATTTTCTAATATACTTTCTTTAAAAATTCCTTACCGTCCCCTACCTACACTGTCTAACTGCTTTTGTATGTTTTTTTCCTATTTTCTGTCTGATGATGATTCATGTAAGTATCACCTGTGCATACTGGGATACTAAAAAAAGCGTCATCGGGGGCAGAGTCTGTGGTCACTGTGACGCTTGTTTCAGGGTTGCTTCTGTCCCTGCTGTGTCCCCCATGTCCTGTCTCCTCCAGTGTCCTGTGCGATGAGTGCAGCAGTCAGTCTGTTGTCTGTATACATGAATAGTAATAAGGCGGCAGCAGAACGGCGTCACTATACACGGTTTACATTAGGAATAGCGCCGCCCCCACAAGTGATGTCATTGGTCTCTGCGGGGTATGGTGACAGCGCTCTGCTGTGCATGGGGGAGGTGACACAGCACAAGGGAGACAATCAGGGATGTGGCAGGGAAAGCACCGTCCCTGAAACGAGCATCAGTGGTGACGCTTCATTTCTGGGAGGGGACAGGGGTTGTGACAGTGATCGCTGCCTCTGCCCCCTGCTGATACTTTGTTTGAGTATTCCAGCAAGCACTGGTGATACTCAAATGAATCATCATCAGACAAGAAGTAGGAAAAAATACAAAAGCAGTTAGATATTGTTACGGAACCGTAGAGCAAGTATATTAGAAAATAGCTTAGAATTATGGGACTAAATAGATAGGAAGTTAGGAGAAAAATGCTTCACCTTTGGACCAGACCTTTAAAGCTAGCCATACACATATGATATCCAAGGTTGGACTGGCTGACTAGTTTTCTAAAGCTGGCCATCCATGTAGAATAACCAATGTTGGACTGGTCTAGTAGTACCTATTGCTGACCATACACGTATGATAACCAAGGTAAAACTGGTCTACTAGTACCTAATGCTGGCCATACACATAGAATAACCAACGTAAATCTGGTCTACTAGTACCTAATGCTGGCCATACACGTATGAAAACCAAGGTTGGACTGGTCTACTAGTACCTATCGCTGGCCATACACATAGGATAACCAATGGTGGACTATCCTACTAGCTACAGAAGCTGCCCACTCACCCATCCACATAGGCTAACAAGGGTCAGACAGGTCCACCAAAATACCAATGGATTCTACAGTGGCTCCGTGCTATTATTATTATTATTCATTTTTATAGCGCCATTTATTCCATGGCGCTTTACATGTGAGAGGGGGCGAATATAGACAAGTACAATAAATATGAGCAATACAGGACACACAAAAGTACAGAAGGAGAGAGGACCCATTAATGGTCCCCAAAGTTGTAGCATTAGAAAACTCTACAATTCAATAACTTAGTAGACTTTTTGGAAGATATGTCCTATGCGTACAATAATTACAATAGAAAGAAAAGTGGGTGAGCATGGATATAATCTGCGCTGCTGAATAATTGGAAGTCCAAGCGTATTATCATAAATGAAGTGTGGTTTTATTCAGCGCGTTTCAAAGTACTAAGTCTTCATCATCAGGAAATACCACAGATATAGAGATACAGACACCGTGGAGCTTTAAATAGACAAAACATATTCTACCTGAAACTGTACAGAAATATAACGATCTAATTACAGAAGGGATCAACATGGACATTTTAGATAAAAAAGAAAGGAAATTTCTTCTTGTAAAAAATCCCACCACCTCGTTTTTCTATCATTTACCAAAAATCCACAAAAATCCCAATAATCCACCTGGAAGACCTATAATTTCAGGATTTAATTCTCTCACAAGTAATCTTTCTGCCTACATCGATAGAATAATGCAAACACATGTCTGCAAGCTAAACAGTTATTTACGGGATTCTTCTCACTTAATTCAATTTTTAGAAACAATATCGTGGAAAGCCGATAACGTTTTTTACAATGGATGTATCTTCACTATATTCAAGTATCTCACATGACAGTCTCATGTGCTTTGATAGATACCTCTCTGTTGATACCAGATTTTCCAGTGACCAAAAATTGTTTCAAATGAAGGACCTTGAATTTATTTTAAAGAATAATTTCTTTACATTTGAAGGGGTTCTGTATCCTCAGACTAAAGGTACTGCGATGGGCTCGAAGGTAGCGCCTACTTACGCAAATCTTTTTATGGGGGTTTTTAAAGAAGTTTTTATAACCAGTGGGAGTTGGTCTGAACAAATAATTTTTTATTAGCGATTTATTGATTACCTTTTTTATTTGGAATAATACCAATAATGACCATTGATCTATTTATTGTACAGCTAAATAATAATAATTGGGGTCTTTCTTTTTCTCCTGTTTATAATTCTCATAGTATCAACTTTTTTAGACATTACTTTATTTTTAAAAGATGATATCATTTTAACAAAAACCTTTTTTAATGAAGTAGATACAAACAGCTACATCCACTACAAGAGTGGCCATTATGTTAAATGGCTCAACAATATCCCCGGCAATCAGCTTCATAGAATTAGGAATAATTGTTGTTTGGAAAGTGATTTCAGGGAGCAGGCGGCTCTCCTACAAGAAAGATTTTCCTCTCCGAATTATCCAAATGGACTCATCAAAAGAGCATTTAACAATTCGTTAGCCACTAATCAAAAAATGTTATAAAATAATCAAAACTTATATCCACGCTCACCCACTTTTCTTTCTACGGTTTGGTCAACTATAGACCTATGAATCTGCTGCATCGGATAATTCTACACGCTATAATAATTGCTTCATTTGGTGAGTACAATTCAATTGTATTAACCGTTTGTGTCTCGGATAACACCCTATTTTGCGCTATTTTCTCCAGCAGCATTCATCGGATCTACAATGATAACAACGAATTTTATGATGAGATATAAAGTGAAAATGTATATAGATGTGGTCTAAGTCCACAGAATCATTTCCTCTGGTGGCCCTAAGTAAGGCCAGTCAGACATTGACAATAGCGGATGACTGTTCTATCTTTCACGTAGAGACCCAATATGTAAAAGTCTTGCGTCTTCACCATTTGACATTAGAGAGCTCATCCCTTAGAATCATTTTCTCTGGTGGGCCAAGGAGACCCAGCCTCTCACGGATGGTAAGCAGTCAACTAATTTGTTTTCTTTGCTATTAGGAGCAGTTGAAAGCCAAATACACGTTGGAATATTGATATTATGGCCACTCACATTACTCTAATGTGTATGGGCAGTTTAACACTTTTCATTGCTTAGAAAAGCTAATCTGTGACATCAGAAAATGTAAAAGATATTAATCTGTCATGAAACGTCCATCACAATCACACTGTAGGAGCTATCACATCCTATCGGCAAACATAGGTACCCTATGAAGCTTTGCCTGTGTAACGAAGACTACGTATCCTGCACTTTACAGAATTACATATTGAAAACTGATATGATTTTCTTCAATTAGCTGGATAATTGGGTCAGGAACCTTTCGCCATTACCCAACCACTTGCAAAATTACTAGCTTAAACTGGGTTCCCTGGGGACTCTTTAGCTCGGCTGCCTCTCTGCATACATCATATATTCCCTCCCATGATCATCCAGATGGTCTCAACAGGATCTCTCGCACAGCATGAGACACTTACATAGTTTAAATGAAGAAAGGAATTTTCTTTGCTTTATTTTAAATATAAATAGAATGTTACGAGGATTTTTATTAACGTAACTTTAATCGTCCTCACGCTGCTGCAACTGAACCAAACCCATTCCGGAAAGCCAATCCAAACATTTGCCTCCAAAAGGACGTAGATACCATAGAGTAGGGATCCCCAACCTGTGTCTTGGAAGCCACATGTGGCTTGAAGGACCATGATGTGTGACTCGCGGCCGTCTACCTGCTTGGTGCATTAGCACCAGGTCTAGCAAACGGCTCTGAGGACCATGTCTCCATATGGTGACTTTTGTGAGTAGCCCTACGTAGAAGACCAGATCTGGATGGGCATATATTGGACCTGGACATAGTACAATACTGCCAAGTAGAAGGGACTCTTTAAACTGGATGCAATAAAGAGGTAGGAGTGCTTGATGCAAGAATACAAAATTAGGGTAACCTAAGTACAAGCATACTGCCTTGATGTGATTTCTGTGGAGAAGCTTTGGCTGTCATTATTCTGATTATGGAGGCTCTGGGTGGCAATACTTTGGGGGAGGCAGGAGTTGGATGTCACTATTTGAGTAGGCACTGGATATGGCTCGTCACAACGCTCTCCGG
>VIAB01028687.1:14581-31129 GCA_009801035.1 Oophaga pumilio
GCTGCACACACATTACACACACATACAGCTCTGCTGCACACACAGGCTTCCCGTCGCTCTGCTCACACGCACTGACTCCTCCCCCAATACAACTGATCACGTGCTCATGACATCACGGAAGGTCCTTCAGTTCTGGAGCTTGCAGTGTCTGCGCTGCTGTATGTGGAGCCGCTCTTCTCCTGTCTCATTTGCATTTGTTTGTTTAGGCTGATAACACCGAACAATAGCTGCGTGACAACTGTATGAAAGTATATGTTTATTTACGAGCTGATTTTCTACTTCTGCGCTTAATAGAGACTTGCTTAAAGGGCAATGCCCTATGACACCTGACATGCCTTTACTGTATGAGTGAGCGTGCTGTGCTAATGGTGCAGGGAGGATCTGTGACCATAATCGCCTCTATGTCAGCGTGTGCTGCTGGTTTCTAAGGGTATGTTTCCACGGTCAGTACTGGCAGCGCTTTGGACCCAGCAGATACCCGGCTCCGCCCAAAGTGCTCCCCCTTTTGTACGTGCGGTGATACTGCATGTCTCCATTGAACATATGTGGAATCACCGCATCCTATACATAGACTGTGATATTTATCTTGCTGAGACGGAGCATCTCCGGAAGATAAACAGACATGCTGCGGTCTGGAAAGACACGCCACATGTCCGGATATGCAGGTCTGCCACCTGCGTGTTTGTATTTCATAAAATCCCCTCCACTATGCTGTAACATCTGGCCGCTGCGGCTGTACGCCGCATTTACTGACCGTGGAAACATACCCTAACTTGTGTCTTTTCTTACAGATAATGCAGACGGTGCCCCTGTAGGATGCATGAATGGAATACACCTTGCCTGTGCCTGCAACGCTCTGTGGTAAAGTTACGTGTCCCCCCCCCATTCTACAACCTGAAAAGGGTCCTCAGATCAATACTATTGTTAGGTGGGTGTGATTCCCACTACTAGGACCCCCACAGTGAGCCAAACAAGATAAAAAAACGATGATGTGAGTCCAGCTGATTAAAAGACTGAATTTATTCAAAAATGGTAAAAACGTACCAAATTACATATGGCACCCAGTATACGCAGCAACGCGTTGCGAACACATGCTGTGTTCTTTGTCAAAGCTGTTTGACAAAGAGCACAGCATGTGTTCTCGCAACGCGTTGCTGCGTATACTGGGTGCCATATGTAATTTGGTACGTTTTTACCATTTTTGAATAAATTCAGTCTTTTAATCAGCTGGACTCACATCATCGTTTTTTTATGTGCACTCTGGTTCCTCCACCTGAGAGTCCGTGCAGAGGTCTACCACTGTGGTAAGCTGGCAAATACATGTTCAGCAGTGTAATCAGAAGGACGGCCATAGAGGAAAATGAAGTAATATCGTCCCTGTAGCCACTCGCTTCCAGTCGCCAGGAGGTGCAGTTGGTCCAGTGACCGGTCAGACAGCCTGCTCACCGCACAGTGACAGCGTTGTGATCCCCCCCAGTGCCTGGACAGACAGCCTGCTTACACACAGTAACAGCACTGTGATCACCCCCAGCACCTGGACAGACAGCCTGCTCACCACACAGTGACAGCTCTGCGATCACCGCCAGTGCCTGGACAGACAGCCTGCTCACCACACAGTGACAGCGCTGTGATCGCCCCCCTGCACCTGGACAGACAGCCTGCTCACCACACAGTGACAGCGCTGTGATCACCTCCAGCACCTGGACAGACAGCCTGCTCACCACACAGTGACAGCTCTGCGATCACCACCAGTGCCTGGACAGACAGCCTGCTCACCACACAGTGACAGCGCTGTGATCACCCCCCTATGCCTGAACAGACAGACTGCTCACCACACAGTGACAGCGCTGTGATCCCCCCCAGCACCTGGACAGACAGCCTGCTCACCACACAGTGACAGCTCTGCGATCAGCGCCTGGACAGACAGCCTGCTCACCACACAGTGACAGCTCTGCGATCACAGCCAGCGCCTGGACAGACAGCCTGCTCCCCACACAGTGACAGCGCTGTGATCCCCCCCTGCGCCTGGACAGACAGCCTGCTTACACACAGTAAGAGCACTGTGATCACCCCCAGCACTTGGATAGACAGCCTGCTCACCACACAGTGACAGCGCTGTGATCCCCCCCAGCGCCTGGACAGACAGCCTGCTTACACACAGTAAGAGCACTGTGATCACCCCCAGCACCTGGACAGACAGCCTGCTCACCACACAGTGACAGCTCTGCGATCACCGCCAGCGCCTGGACAGAGAGCCTGCTCACCACACAGTGACAGCGCTGTGATCACCCCCAGCACCTGGACAGACAGCCTGCTCACCACACAGTGACAGCGCTGTGATCACCCCCAGCGCCTGGACAGACAGCCTGCTCACACACATACACCCTGCATTGCTCTATGAGTGATTTCATGCCATTCATCCACAGGTATACCCACCTGGTACAATGGTGATCTTGAGAGAAGGGCTTTGTCCTGGACTAACAGCTGATATTATTACTCTGCTGAAAAAGAACCATGTGAGAACAGGTAGGACCCCTGACCTCCCATTCCGTCTGAGCTGGGAACTACTCCCTTTTTATCTCAAGTTTTTTTTATCAATCCATTTTAAGGCCTCATTCAGTTAGTGATTTTTTTTTTCTTACACATAAAACTGACCACTTTTCCACAGTGTCGATTTTTCCATCAGGGTATCATCAGGTTTTTTTGTATGAAAAAAAACCTGTGGTTTTTCAAGTTTTCCTAACAGACAGTCGGTGAAAAGCAGGCAGCACCACACGGGTTGCATCTGTTGTCAGATTTTTACACGGACTAAGAAACTTGCACTGGCAAGTTTGATCCATTACTCCGTTCAAAATTGGACATTTCTCTGTGATTTCATGTGGTCTTCTCAGTCCACGTAAAACACATACATGTAAACAGCCACCTAGACTACAATAGGTAAGAGTTGTATTTGGGAGAAACTCATCACATATGAGAAAAACTAACATCTGAATGAGCCCCAAGGTCAGACAGCACTGTTAGGTCAAATGCTGTAAAACATGTTTGCCTGACTGCTTGCCATTGTTGCTTAGAAGAACATGCTTAGTCTAGGTGCACACTGGGTGCACACTGCGTCTGAGCACCTAGCCTACAGCGTATGCTGGAAGCTTCTCACCAGACAGGCTAAAAGTTTTTTTCTTTCAGTCTCTATTTAAGCGGTAACTGCAAACTGCTTGTCTTAATTGTATATAAGCGCAGCAGACCGCGGTTTCCTATACAGAGGGTCACTATAAAGAAACGTATACCATGCAATATACTTTACCTTACGTCCCTATGGTGGACAGATGCCTCGGTATCCATACTGACTGTGCACACGCCAGTCACATACCCCGGGCACAGATGCAGTGTAGTGAAACTGATTGTATGTTGTTTAGCAGTTTCATTACTGTAGGTGTGCCACGTTGATTAAATTGCACTTATTAAATTAGGATAATTTTAATAAAAAAAAAATCCTTGTGAAACCATGTTTTTTATGCAAAAACTACATGAAGGTGAGCACATCAGCCATGTCATGATTGTGTCATATGCGCCATCTAGCTTTACCCTAAAAGCTCTGTTATGTATATAAAGTGGTATGTATTTACTAAGTTCCAGCCCATTCTGCTGCATTTATAATCAAACTTCTACCATTTGCATATTACCTGTCCTTATTAAATTTAATGAGAACAAATTAAAGATGAGCTTTAACCTAATTTTTCATATTAAACTGGAAGCACAATGTAATAAGTGCTGCAGAGCAGAATAAAACGTTTTTTTGTGTATTTCACCTTTCTGGGGCAGGGCTGGTCTCTGCTAGCCTGATAATCTCCTTATAATGAGTACTGACAGTGCGCTCTCTTGCCAATTTTTCACATCAGAGCAGACAAGGGAGCGCATTGTCATTATCCACTAAAAAGAACAGTGCACAATAATAATAATTTTTATTTGTTTAGTGTCAACATGTTTCGCAGCACTTTACATGTTAGAGGAGACTTGTATAGACAATAAAGACATTACGGAATAACACATAACTCAACAGGTACAATCTATGAAGGCTATGTTTTACAGAACGGATCTAGCAACAATCCGTTGGCAAAAAAGTTGTGCAGACACAATGTTTTAGTCTGTTTTTAAATAACTGATCTCTGCTGGATTCGTTTTTTTTTTTCAGCATTGAAGTGTATGGAAAACAAATCCGTTAATCTGTCATCCGTTTTCTTTCATTTGTTACGGATCTGTGTTTGGCTTACTGGATCCAGTAAGCTTTCTTTCATGCGGGGGGCATAGGCTGCCTCTGCCCCCTAATGATTTCTCTCTTTTGAGTATCATAGCATGCACTGGGGGTTTTCAAGCAAAGCGTCATCAACAGAGGAAGTAGGTAGAAAAACGAAAGCAGTTAGATACCATAGTGAAGAAACGATAGGGAATTTTCAATGAATGTATATTAGAAAATAGATTAGATTATTCCATAAATTTTAATCCTGTCTGTTCATTTTATGTTAGTTTCAGACCTCCCCTTTAAGGCAAAGGTTTGATAAATGCTTTGTAATGTATATGAAAGGCATTGTACAGGATTAAAAAACATGGCTGCTGTCTTCCAAACACAGTGCCACATCTGTCCAGGAGTACAGCACTTCAGCCTCATTGAAGTAAATGTGGTTATGTTGCAATACCACACACAACCTGTGAACTGGTTAGTGTTTTTGGAACAAAACAAACATGTTTTTCTAATCCTGTGTAGTTCTCACTTTGCAAGCAGGAGATTTTGCCAAATCTAGTAGCTGAGCTGTAGTTAATCACAGTCTATTCTCTCCTCTTAAGGTACTGTCACACTAAGCGAGATCGCTAACGAGATCGCTAAAGAGTCAGCGATTTTATGACGCAGTAGCGATCTCGTTAGCGACGCAGCTGTGTGTGACATGTAGCGGCGATGTGGCCCCTGCTGAGATGTCGTTGATCGCTTATGAACGTTCTGAGCCGTTTTTTGGTCATGGGTGTCCCTCTGGTGAGTCTGAATCGCTGAGTGTGACACCCTTTATGAACGACTTCACCAGCGTCGCAGGTGGGACTAGGTTTTCCCAACGACCGCAGAGGTCGTTATACAGATCGCTGATCTCTGATGAGATCTTTGTGTTTGGAAGCTAACTAGCAACCACATAGCGATTGCACCAACGATCTCGCCAGGTTGGGTCGTTGTTGTGATCGCTAGTGCGATCGCTAAGTGTGACAGTGCCTTTAGAGGCTGTGATTTGTCAATGGTATGATGGGCTGTCATGATAACCAGGAATAAATGGTTTCATAATAGGAGAGTGATCAGCAATGGTTATTATTGCTGTAACTACAAAATGTACTTTTTCTTCACTATTGTAGTGGTTGATTTGGTGGCATCTGATTTAGAGGAGCTTGCAAGGAAATGCTCTCTTTCATACAAGGTAAGATACTGTGTGATAATGAATTGTTATCCCTTTAGCATTGCTGCCATTTGCAGCCCCATGGAGATAGAGCTGTTCCCTAATCTGTATCTCACCAGGTGTTGAAAAGCCTTACCTAACCTTGGCTCCAAGGAGAGCAGAACCATCTCACCTGACAATGAGGTCAATAATTGAGTATTCCAGGGAAACTCAGTAAGGCCGGGGTCAGACTTGCGAGGAACTCGCACGAGTCTGTCGCATCAACACCCGGCAATGCCACCGGCACCCGGACCGGTGAGTGCGGCTGCATAGAAATACATGAAGCCGCATACTCTGGTCCGAGTGCCGGCGGCAGTGCCAGGTGTTGATGCGGGAGACTCGCACGATACTCGTGCGAGTTTCTCGCAAGTCTGGCCCTGGCCAAATGCTTGTTTCCTGACTATCATCCCATCTAAATGGACCTCTAGAGTAAACCTCACTACTACGATCAGTCTTTATACTTCTGATTGTGATTTTTACAATAGCTGTATCAATCCTGATCAAAAACCTATAATTTATTTATCATTGATCTTTTTCTCCATTTATGTGAGCAGTGTAAACAGTCCGTTATACTTTATTCTCATCCAGAGCTGCATCTAAAGACTCCCATGCACATTAGATAGCTGTCAACTTTGCGATGGTTTGGTAGACAGGTATTTTGCCTGACTCCTACATACACAAGGAGCACTCCTGTGTTATACATAGGAGACCCAGTGGCAGATTATCTCTTAAAGGGAACCTGTCAACAGGATTATGCACAGTAACCTTCAGACAGTGACAGGTCAGCGCCATTATACTGATTACTATGATATCTTGTGGTTGTTGTTTAATTTTTATTTTCAGTTTTGAGTTAATGATATGCTTGTGCTTCAGGGCGGCCTGTGATTTTATTTTTGATATTCTATCTCTCAATGTAAAAATCAACCTACCCTTAAAATTATAGACTGTTCATACCTTTGTCAGTGGGCAAACTTACAAAATCATCAAGGGATCAAATACTTATTTCCCCCACTCTATATATAATATTCATTATGTAAAATAGAGGACAGGTCACTGAGGGATCAGTGACCTGTCAGCAGTCTTCATTATGAAGCACCAAATGAAGACCCCTCACAGGCTGCCCCAGGGCATGAGCATATCATTAACTCAAAACTGAAAATAAAGATTAAACAACAACCACAAGACTGATTTAATCAACCAAGGTATCATTTTATTCAGTACAACGGCGCCGACCTGACACTGTCTGTAGGTTACTGTGCACAATCCTGCGGACAGGTTCCCTTTTAAGGAACAAAATGATCGGCAGCTTGAAATTAGACAGGTTGGATCGTTACCGTATATCCTCTGACAATCTTTCAGGAGCCTCCGTATACATTAGACGGTCAACCGAACCTGTCGATGTAAGTGGGCTTGGCCGACAATAGTCTAATGTGAATTTGTGATAGTGTTGGGCCAGGGATGTATGAAACAGAATGTAGTGGCTTAGAGAAATTCTCCTTATGAAGACAGTACTACATAGTTAATATGATGATAATTATATGAAAAAAGTATTGACATATTGTATTTTAGACCCTTGTGGCTGTCAGACGTGTGCTGCTTGCGCAGTACTCTGCATTTCCCTCCAATGGAGCAGACTTATATGAAGAGCTGAAGGCTTCTACAGCAATCCTTCCCACCGGTAACAAGAAGTAAGAGGATGCAATCTAAAGTAATGTGAAACTTCAGAAATGCCTACTAATAGCCATTAAATGTCAGGTCTCCTAGGTCTTCTGTCATACTTCAGATGTGGTAGGGAGCAGTGATTGTAAATACTATAGGAATAGATCAAGTAAAACAAAAATAAATGAACAACTGTATTTTTTTTTTTCATTTGGGAAAAGAAGACTTTGGCCTCTTTGACACATCCGTTTTTTGCCGCCAGGCACAATCCATCCAAAAACGGAAAGGACGGATCCGGCGCTGAATTTCAAAAAACTGATGCAACGGATCAGGTTTTTTGCCGGATCCGTCCTGAACTTTTCAAGCTGAAAAAGCTTGGTACGCATGTCCGGACCGAGGAGAGAGAGAGAGGGGGAGAGAGACAGAGACACCTTGGTTTCCAGAATCCGGATCAGTCTTTTGCCGGATTGTACAAAAGACTGATCCGGCACCATAGACTTGTATTGTTTGCGCCCGCCGGATGCGCCAGAAAAAAAAAAACGTTGCAGTGACCGTTTTGTCAGGCCGCCGGAATGTACATTTCCGCCAGATCCGGAAAAAAACGGACGCAACGCAAGGACATCTGGCGCAGTCCGGCGCTAATGATAGTCAATGAAAAAAATGCATCCGGTGGTTTAAAAAACTGGATCCGTTTTTTTAAAAAAAGCGCCGGATCGCGCCTGACGGCAAAAAATGGATGTGTGAAAGAGGCCTTTCAGGAGCCTTACCTAAAAGTTTGACACTACAAAGATTGTATGTTTTCTGTATTACCCTTACATGAGGTGGTGAGTGGCTTAGTGAATTTTTACATATCCATGTGATACTAATACAGTGTGAAATCTATGTGAATAAGAATCAGTCTATATTATACATTGCTGCTCAGTATTCACACATTAGTCTTCCTATTGGTGACGCTGTTTTTGATTATTTACATGGAAGGAATGTGTGAATGTAGACAGGTTCTGAAAAGTGGAGGACATGTCACCCCTCTTCTGCCAGGGATCACCTTAAGGCCCCTTTACACTAAGCGAGATCGCTAGCGAGATCGCTGAAACATCACCGATTTTGTGACGTAGCAGTGACCTAGCCAGCGATCTCGCTTAGTGTGACACTCGGCGACGATCAGCCCCCCTGCTGGGTGTCGCTGAATGTCCTGGACCATTTTTTGATCGGTGGTCTCCCGCTGGCCAGCGCACATTGCTGCATGTGACAGGCGGGAGACCAGCGATCAGCCAGCCGGAGCTGGTAACCAAGGTAAACATCGGGTTTCCATGCGCCGGGCGGTGCCTGGAAACCCGACGTGTACCTTAGATACCAGCGTGCTGATGCAGGGGAGCTGGTAACCAAGGTACATAGCGGGTTTCTAAGCACCGAGCGGTGCCTAGAAACCCGCTGTGTACCTTGGTTACCAGCTCCCTGCACCAGCGCGCTGGTATTTAAGGTACACTGCTGGTAACTAAGCGACGTGGCAGCAGTGATCATGTAGCGACTCACCAGCGATCCTGACAAGTGCATATCGTTGTCAGGATCGCTGGTGAGTCGTTATGTGTAACGGGACCCTTAAAGGGAAAACTCCTGTGTCTGCCCTTCCTAGAATTCTGGTGTTTGCCTTCTGAAAAATCAGTTACGGTTAAATGATTGCATTTTCCTATTATTTCCTAACCTCCTGAGAGTAGTAAAAGTCATAAAGATGATGAAGTCTGCGTCATCTGTTTCAGAGGGCAAATGTACAACTTTTTAGGCTAGTGCATGTAAAATTCTTAACCTGCTCTTGAATATACAGTAGCTGGTGGTCTGTAAAGTCCTCCTGTTTACACACTTAAAGGGGTGGTCCGGCCTTAGTCTACAAGTGTATGAAAACATACCAAGGACTAAGAATAGTAACAATTGACATTATATATCGACGAGATGCTCTCCAACCCATACATGAAACCATAAGAAACAATAGGGAGCTCAAATCTCCAATGTATAGTTATATAACTAGTGTGGAAAAACGTACAAAAACTTCAAAAAATAACAAATTTTATTAAGGTATCGAATAACAATACAAGGTAGAAACCACACACATATAATAACAAATTTAAAAGAACCAGTGGAAAGATGACATGACCGTGATGCGACAGTCGCAGAAAATGTCAACACATAGTAGTACTCCACAATATTGAGAGGATAACATATATGAAGGGCATCAGCAATCTTTATATCACCAGATAGTGAGAAGGTAAGAAGCTCTGACACGGATGTCCCAGTAAATGAAGGCAAGTGCCTAATATATACAACCGGTGGCAAAAAAGGACCCCCCTAGAAACATAGTACTGGGGATCCAAAGAGGAACATCACCCTCCGAAAGTCACTACAAACTACCGATGACCTCATCATATAAGGTGGGGGAGAACAAAAAGTGTTCAATAATGCTTAGCTATGTACTCCTGCTCACCCATCATGGAGAATCTGCTAGTCGCACCGAGGCCCCAACGCCGTTTCGCGTTTCCGCTTCCTCGGGGGGCAGGAAAGTGTGCAGTTACTCTGTGTGACTGCAGACTTGTAAATCCTCACATCATGCTCACTGTGAGGATTCTCCAGCGCTGGGAGCGGATGGTCATGTGACCGCAAGTATGTGATTTGCATACTTCCGGCCACATTCCAACTAGCCTGTGTCCGGCCGCGTTTAATACACTTGCATTGAGCGAGGCTGCGCCCATCCAGTCAGCTTGTGACTGCATATATGCAAATCAAATACTTGCGGCCAGGTGCTCGCCAGCACTGACACCGGAGAATCCTAACCGTGCGTGAGATGTGTCATCTGACTTGTAGTCTAAGGCTGGACAAGCCTTTTAAGAGTAATATACTGCACATATTGTATTTATTATATTCATTTTGTTCTTTTCAATGCAGACTAGACTTCCTTTTGGATTCGGGTCTATATACAGGAGAAGTCACCGAGATTGCAGGGGCACCTGGCAGTGGTAAAACACAGGTTGGAAATAAAACAATTTGGGGCATTTGAAATTATTACTTTATCATTGACAAAATATTATCAGAACCACAACTCCCAAACTGCAGAAAGTCCTAAAATGTTTGGCATGTTTAGAAGAAGCCTTGAAGGTGTTTTGTGATTATATATAATTCATCCTTTGGCTTTGTCTCTATGCCTTATGGCCCTGTCTCACATAGCGAGATCGCTGCTGAGATCGCTGGTTACCAGCTCCCTGCATCAGTGCGCTGGTATCCAACGTACACTGCGGGTAACAAGGCGACGTTACCCGCAGTGTCGCTGTCCTGATCGCTGCCTAAGCTGCCTGTTTGACAGCTCAGCAGCTATCATGTAGCGACACACCAGTGATCCTGATCGTTGTCGGGATCGCTGGTGTGTCGCTATGTGAGACGGGGCCCTTCCCCCTTCTCCTTTACAAAAATATTTACTTTGTCAATGTAAAGTCTCAGATCCCACCAGCTTCTTGCAGGCCTTAGCTGAAGCATGAATACTTAAAGAGAATCTCTCAGGCGACTCATGGAACCCAAACCAGTGGCACCATGAATTTCTGTCTGGCTGCACAATTGCGTCTAGCAATATGCATGTATTTTTCTGAAACGCTCCAGTGAAGATCTGATCAAGGATCATACCTAGAAACAAGACTAACTCGGTGCCCCGTTGCAGGTGACAGGTCTCTTCTTCTAGTGTACCATAGGAAGAGACCTGTCAGTCGCCTCTAGCAGCGACGGTAAGTGTCGGCCGAGGGCAGCACCAGACTAGATTGGTCTCTGCCTATGGTCCGAGGCAGAGTTTTCAAAGTGTATTTTTTTCTGAAATTCCAGGGGTTTTCAGAGAATAATATACCTGCTGTAATCATGCAGACAGGCTGCTCCCAATTTGAGCAGCATGAATTTCCAGACGACAGGTTCTCTTGTGTCCTTGTCTGAATAGGAAACAACAGGATTTTCTATTATTGAGGTAAGTGACATTTGAAGGGATTTAGGACTCCAAGGCCCCCATTCAACAAGACCAGTGATGTTCATCCCAGTTTTGATGAAGAATCATCCTGGAGTCAGACGTTCCTAATTCAATCCACAAATCGTACTCCACTTATAGTAAAGCCCCCGTCTCACATAGCGAGATCGCTAGCGAGATCGCTGCTGAGTCACAAGTTTTGTGACACAACAGCGATCTCCCCAGCGATATTGCTGTGTGTGACAGGCAGCAACGATCAGCCCCCCTGCTGGGTATCGCTGATCGTTTCTGAATGTCCTGGACATTTTTTTGATCGTTGGTCTCCCGCTGACAGGCACGCATCGCTGCGTGTGGCAGGCAGGAGACCAGCGATCAGGGAGCTGGAGCTGGTAACCAAGGTACACATCGGGTTTCCATGCGCCGCCCGGCACCTAGAAACCCGATGTGTACGTTAGATACCAGCGCTTGTGCAGGAGAGCTGGTAACCAAGGTACACAGCGGGTTTCTAAGCGCCGTGCGGGGCCTAGAAACCCGATGTGTACCTTGGTTACCAGCTCCCTGCACCAGCGCGCTGGTATCTAAGGTACACTGCGGGTAACTAAGCGACATCCGTCGCTTGTTACCCGCATAGTTGCTGTCCTGATCGCTGCTGAGAGCTGCCTGTTTGGCAGCTCAGCAGCGATCATGTAGCGACACACCAGCGATCCTGACAAGTGCATATCGTTGTCGGGATCGCTGGTGTGTCGCTATGTGTGACGGGGCCCTAAGGGATGTTTCACAGGTCTGTGCAATTTGGTCTGATGTCAGATCACAATGCACTGGCCATGCATCTCCTGTCCTGAGTGTGACAGCTTTATAGAAATATATGCCTCAGCTAGTCTGTGCATTGCTGTTTGACATTGGACTGAATTGCTCAGATGCGTGACGGAACCCTAAGACGAGTCATGAATTAGACGAGCTGCGGTGCCATGCCCCCGTCTTGCCACAGTTCTACCCATTTTGGCAGAGGTGGGCAAAAGCTGGCATGACAAGAAAACGGCTAAACTTCTCTTAGCATAAAAATGTTGCATCTTTTCAAAGCGATTTATGCCAGAATTATGTATTAATCACTTTGATGAATCAGGGCCAAAGACTTTGTGATGAATTTTAGGCTGAAATTTTACTTTAAAGGTAATGTGTCGTCACAAAATGACCTATTGTTTATATCAGGTTGTTATGTCACATGTGTTTAGAAAAAATGGCAAATTTGTATTTTTTTTATGTCACTATCCTCATAGACAAAAAAAATCCTGCAGCTATAACACTGGTCACTTGGACTAATGTAAAGGCCCCGTCACACTAAGCGAGATCGCGGAAGCGTCACCGATTTTGTGACGCAACAGTGACCTAGCCAGCGATCTCGCTTAGTGTGACACGCAGCAACGATCAGCCCCCCTGCTGGGTTTCGCTAATCGTCGCTGAATGTCCTGGACCATTTTTTCATCGTTGGTCTCCTGCTGGCCAGTGCGCATCGCTGCGTGTGACAGTGGGAGACCAACGATCAGCGAGCTGGGAGCTGGTATCCAATGTACATATCGGGTAACTAAGCACCGCGCGGCACCTATATGTACCCTGGTTACCGGCTCCCAGCGTCTGCTGTAGAGCGCTGAGAGTCGGTATCTGGGGTACATATTGGGTAACTAGGTGCCGCGCGGTGCTTAGTTACCCAATATGTACATTGGATACCGGCTCTCGGCGCTCTACAGCAGAAGCTGAGAGCCGGTATCTAGGGTACATATCGGGTAACTAGGTGCTGCGTGTTGCTTAGTTACCCGATGTGTACATTGGATACCAGCGTGCTCGCTGATCCTGATCGCTGGTGAGTCTGCCTATGTGAGAGCTCACCAGCGATCAGCTAACGATGTCCCAGCGATCCCATCCACGTCGTATCATTGGTGGGATCGCTGGGACATTGAAGAGTGTGACAGGACCCTAAGACTCTTGCCTTCTTTTGCACATATGGTCATAAGTAGCAATAGACTGACTTAGTATTTGTTTACATTGACCGTCTCGTGGCACAATACGACCACCGATTGGTAGACTTTTACCGATCGTCAGTCATTTAAATACCTGTTTACATAGGCCAACCAAAGTAAACTATATTGAGCGAGCTGTAATAGATTGCTCAGTGCACATAGGCCTCCATAGTTTTTGGCATTGCAAGTCCTGTTCACACAGGACAATGCCCTGCCAGTAGCATTGATTTTGTGGTTCTGTGCAAAAGATTATTTCGCCCGATATACATTTTGCTTGTTCGTCTTGTGATCGCCAGCCTTTTTACAGGGCAAGAAAATGCCTACCAAAGCTTGTTCACGATTATCTTGCAATGTAAATGGAGATTTAGATTTTATCTTTTGTATAGAAGCATTATTTGAGAATGCCTTATCTGGGCAAAGGTCATTGAAAAGGCAGGGAATGGAATGGAGAGGCATCACCTATTGTGATCCTGTGTTATCTGGTGTACATAGAGAGGATTGCAATGCAAAGTAACACCTCTGTGACATGGTAATGAGTCTGCTCATCTCTTCTGAATGTACAGTATCTGAAGTGTCTACAATTAGGCCTGGGAAGAACACCTTGATATAGAATATTCTTCTGTTTCCTGGATTTTTCCATTGGTCATGATCAGCAGAGCAGTTAACCCACTTCTTTCCATTTCTGGTGTTTGTCGTAGCTTGCAGAAGCTGACATTTCTGAGCTACTATAAGCATCATGTTTCTCACAACCCGATCAAGTGAGCACCTTCTCGCACCCTGTTCTCCTCCATCACCTAGATTAGACCCTGTTGCACTTTTAAAGGAACTTTTGAAAAGTATTACCGTACTCAGCGAGGGCTTATATGCATAGACCGCCTGCAATATGTAGATTGCAGAAGAACAATCATTCCCATTCAGACTATCAGATGCCATGTATTGGTTTATACTTTTAATGTACTTTCTACTCTTTGTCAATGATTTTTAGGGTGCCAAGGGAGCACTACGCTCAGCAAAAATATTGCACACCTTTTTCTAGCACTTGTCTTACTCTTTTCACCTTTTTTGTTACAATTTTTTTTTCTACAAAATGTGTATATTTTTGTTCTTGTAGTTGTGTCAGAGCATTGCTGTAAATGTTGCTACCAGTTTACAGCAGAGAGTGTGTTATATAGACACCACCGGGGGCCTCACTGGTACTCGGCTACTGCAGTTTATTCAGTGCAAGACCCAAAAGGAGGATGAACAGGTAAGCAGCATGTGAAGTAATAGTTATCAAGCCACATTCTAAATGATTTCCCAACTGATACTGTGTTCTTGTCCGGAATTAAAGAGGATCTGTCATTTGCTAAAAAAACTTGAAATTAATACGTTGTAAAAAGCTTGAACTCCCCTTAGGCATCTTTCACATTTCAGTCATGCGACGTCAGTCAAAATCTGTCAAAATGTGAAAAAAACGGATCCACCATTTTTTTTTGGCGAATCCGCTTTTTTCCCATTCACTTGCATTAGTAGCGGATTTTGACGGATGGTCATCCGCTAGGTCCGTTTTTTGATGGATCCGACAAAAATTTGGTGTGCGTCGTTTCTGAAAAACGTCCAATGCAACGTTTTTTCGGTTTGCCAAAATGGCGGACTATGGCGGATCCGCCGCATCCGCCATTTTGTATAATGGCCGACTATGGGCGGCAGATCCGCTGGCATCCGTCTTTGACGGAATCCACCAGCGGATCCGTCGCTTCTATAGAAAACCATTTAAAATGCAGACAACACTGTCTGGGGTCTCTCTCTCTCTCTCTCTTCCACATAGAAAATTTGTTTTGCCGGGTTGAAAAGTTCATGGCGCATCCGTCAGAAAAGTGATCCGCTTGCATCCGTTTTTCCACTTTCCTTGCGGATCCGCCATTTTCACTCTTTGGTGGACTTCGCACGACTGAAGTGTGAAAGAGGCCTTATTCTGCAGGTCTTTTCCTTTTTGTGTTGTGTAATTCCATTGCAGAGTTATTCACATTTGTTGCTTTTGCAGTGCAGTTTGTGAAATCTCTTTTTGCAGATGAACGGGTGTGTTTACAGACTCTTCTCTGGGGGCATGCACTTTTTTTTTTTACCCCTGAGACACTGCCAATCACAACTTGGCGGTGTCTGAAACTGCTAAATCAGATACCGAGCTGTGATTGGCAGCATCTGGGAGGGAGCGGTGAAAGCGTACACCCATAGAGAAGACTGAGTGCAGTGCAAGTAGAAATTTCACATACTGCACTCCAAAAGCAACAAATATAAATATCTCTGCATTGGAATGATGCAGCGCAAAGCCAAAAAGAGCAGCAGAAATGGGATTTTTCACAGGGTATTTACTCGCATCTAAATAACTTATAGATGTATCGTTTTTGTTTGTATTTTTTATTCTGTATCTGGGAAAATTATCCTGAAGAAAATTTCAGTTTGGGCAGCGGACTAGTTTAGCAACACTGCCTGGAGACCATAGGTTTGAATAAGATTTGTTCAACATTAAAAGAACTTGACAGAATGATTTTACTACTGAAGCTAAAGGTATGGCTATTATAGGCCCTAGAATTACAGATGAAATTATGCCTATTAGTTTGTAATCAGAAGAACCAGCGCTAAGAAATCAAGCTTTGAAGCCACATACAACTTAGCCCGTAAGTGCATTGGGCGAGTGGTGACGCACCCCGACTTCTTCAGGGTTCTTTATTAGCCCCCGTGGAGTGCCACCTTCTTCTTAGATTAACAACCTCATCATGCCAAACCCGTAAAGTAGCAGAGGGTGGAGCAGTCAATCAAGGAGAGGAAGGTGGGGCCAGGCCGAAAGTAAGAAAGATAATGCAGCTGGAACGCATCGACACGCCCCTATTGCACTTCAATGCTGATTTGCATATTGCTTTAACGCTTGATTTCTCAGCGTTGGCACATCTGATTACTATGTCATAGGTAACATTTTTATAATTGTCCAATGACTCATTTAGCCATACCAGTAGTTCAGTAGTAAAATTGTCCTGGTTGGTTTTCTGTAAAATTATACTTATGCAATGTCACGTATATGTACCTGATTGTGGGGGTGATCGCACATTAAGAGGACTCGAGAGCTGAGTTCCCTCCACACGTGGCAGATAACGGCTACATAAAATAGCCGGCATCTATCTCTAACAGAGGCGGCTGGATACAAGCTGTTGTCTTGACAACTGTGAACCATTTCAATTGTCAATCTGTTAGCATTTAAAAGGAATGTGCATCGCTGATCATGCTTATCAGCCTTTTGTGTCCTGTGACGTTATCAGTGGGTTACTGTGCCCGCCAGGTGTCTGATGAAGGCTCCCTTTACTACTCTTTGAAGATTAATTATATTCGGAGTTTAGTAGAGACTGAAGCCCGGGTCTCACATAGCGATACACCAGCGATCCCG
>VIAB01028691.1:0-10420 GCA_009801035.1 Oophaga pumilio
GCTGACATTGTGTACATATCCATCTGACAGCGTGACAAGAATGCTTTCAAAAATGGAATTGCTAATAGTTTATTTTTAGCAAATGAATAAATTGCAAAGCGAAAGAATAAAAGGAAAATCTAAATTAAATCAATATTTGCTGAGTCCGCACTTTGCCTTGAAACCAGCAACAATTCTTCCAGGTACATGTACACAAAGTTCATGAACGAACTCTGCAGGGAGGCTGTTCCAAACATCTCGGAGGACTATCCGCAGATCTGTGTATATAATAGGCCAGTGTAAATCCTTCTGTTTCTTGCAATCCCAGACAGACTGGATGTAGATGTGTAGCCCAGCTGCGCTTGGTGCCACATGTACCCTGGAGGATGCACAGAAGGTAAACCCACAAATATACCCGATATTCATTCACACCTTCACATTTCCCTGGAGCCACCAGAGGGAGCCCTTGGAGAGTATGCATATATATAAGGATAGTGGAGAGACGGAGCAGTAGTTGTTTCCAGTCAGTCTAGCTGAGAGTTGGCTAGTTGTTGGTGTTACCTCAGATGAGCAGAGAGGAAAGTTACCTTAGAACGTGCAAGCTGATAGTTCCCTAGAAAAGTGGAAAGTAGCTCTTGAAGTGAGCGTAGATCAGTCTGACGGAAGGTCCTGATAGCTACTTCGGACAGAGCCTCAGAGGGAAGCGAAGGAAAGGGAACTGCAGGGCTTGAAGGACTGAAATTTACAGCTTGAACTTAGTTTATTTTGTGTGGAGTCCAGTAATGGTGGGAAAGATTGCCACTTAGCCTGGTCAAAACTGAGTCAACTGAGGTATTGTTAGTGAGCAAGCGTGCCGACGCTTTGAGAGCGGTGAAGAGAAGGAGAAACTGCCATCTACTGCTAGTGTGTGCATAATTAACATAATTAAAGGTGAGAGTAGGACGAAAGGCGAGTGGAAAAGGGAAAAGAGAGTGACAGAGGTTGAAACAGCATTGATCGCTTACCTCTACTCTGCACTACCGGACACCGGGTCCGAGCTTGCTAGCATCTACACGACTAGTAGCAGAAACCGGAGACCCTGTGGGACTTCATGTCGCAGGGGCCCAGCAGTGCTGATACGTAACCGAGGTCAGGAAGACGGGGGTCTAGCAGGACGCTGCATACAGAGACACTGTTCTATCCATGAGAAGGCTTCAACACAAAGTCAGCCGGGCGTAGATGAGAAGACAGAGTTAGACTTCGTTTTATACAGGTCAGAAACTCACACATAAAGGAGTAAGGAGGCCCTACACCTACTCAGTGGGATTACTGGACGTGGATCCTCCACCCTGACAGCTTCCCGGGACGTGCCTGCATCTATACCATCAGTAAAGGTACAGAAAGAGACTTTCGTGTGTGTGTCTGCCTTATTACTCCTGCACCCCTACACCGCCATATACCCTGAGGGATCAGTCTTGCCTGTGGAAGACTTAACACCTTGCTGCCCAGTAACAACCCCTCAGAGGATCTACCCTGCAGCGCTGGTCACCCTGACCAGGAACGACAGGTGGCGTCACGAACATTTCTACTAACTTATAATCCCCTGTAAATATCCCCTTTTTATTGAGGTGAGCCCCAGGGCCACGGACCGAGCTGTGCTACCCGTGACATTCCCCATTGAAGTGAACGGGCTCGGTGCCGAGTACCCCACGGTCCTGCTAAGGGCGACTCATAGAGATCAGGGCTCTGTGGGGGCAGATCATTACTTCAAACACTACTTGTTCTTCTTTACGTTGAAGATAGTTTTTAATGACATTGGTTGTATGTTAGGGCTTGGTGTGCTGCTGTAGAATAGATTTGGATCAAACGCCTCCCTGATGGTATTACATAATGTATCTAGAAGAATTTATGCTGTTTTAAAGGCAAAAGGAGGTTACACCAAATTTTGATCTGATATACTGTAGATTTTTCTTTTGTTCATTCACTTTGGATTTTGTAAATTGCTAAAAATAAAACATTAACACTTCTATTTGTTGAAAGCATTCTTACTTTGCAGCTTACTTTTCCCAACACCTAACAAAAATTGTTGCACAAAACACTATTACACCTTAAAAAATATTAAAGTTGTCCTCCAGTCATTCTAAATGGATGATGAAAGTCAAATTGGTGGTGGTCCAACTCTTGGCACCCCTTCTGATCAAATGATTGAAAATGCACTGCTACCTCAGTCAGCAATGTGTCCCATTCATTGTTTACCAGACTCTGTTTCGGATGGCTGTGCCTCACATTACTGTCTATTTATATTCACTTCAATCGGACTAGCTTCTCTGGGCTGTGATTCTAAAGACAAGCCCTACTAATAGTATAAGGCCGGTAATCAATGTAGGGGGATGCAGTGCTTGGGGGAGCACCACAGCCCTCCTTATCAGTTAGTGTGCTGTTAGTCGGACCACTACCAATCTGATACTGATGTTAAAGATAGGCTATCTAAGAGCTGAAAATCCCTTTATATTTGTTCTAGGATTCTTTTCTTGGATATTATGGGTAGAAAAGAGTGATTTATGTAAATGGGTGTACCTTCTAGCCCTTCTTTATTTTTATTTTTTTTATCCTACTATAATAAAGAATATTCTACAAACCTTGCTCCATTCTTGACTACAGAAAGAAGACATACTTGTGTTGAATTCTGGTAATTGGAAATTTCCAGTCAGATTTAAAGCATTGGCCGTGTAATAAAAACCAGAAAATGCCTGGAACATAAAGAAAATCTGTAAACACATTAAAAATATAGTCCTAAATGTTTATAACCATAGTATAATATACAGTAGGCGGGGACGCAGGCAGTAGAGGGCCCCTGTGCAAGAACAATGTGAGCCCTATGCAGTCCAATAGCTCATCTTAATACATAATTCCACCTTTGGAAGTGGAAATGGCCCTCTTACCTCTTGGGCCACTGTTGCAATAATGGTATGTCCACCCCTGGTATGCAGCAGCCAAGACAAAAGAACAGACTGCATTGCAGACCTGTTGAGATGATCTCTTGCTACATAATTCTGGTAGTATAATCATTAATATTTCATATGTACAGAAATTGGTAGCACCGACTAATATGTGATGAAACACACATTACTATTGTCTGAGACCGGCTTACCGAAAATCCTCCCTTCACCTTGGGCTGGTAAACACCATCAAATGAGCAGTCTTGCTTCCCATGGCATGCAGCAAAATCAAACAGCGTAGCTACTCTCTCCATACATTGGACTGGCTCTCCTGTGCCCTTAAAACTTATGAGTTGATCGGGGTTGTAATTTGCTGGTCGAAAAGATGCAGAACACAGGCTTCCAAATACGTGATTCATTGTTAAATTCACCATGTAATTCTGAGGATAACATGGATTCTCTGCAGATTTCCCATGTGAGCTCTAAATATGATAGAAAGAAGAGAAGTATGGTTCAGATTAAACTATACAAAAGTCATACATGTCCAATAGTTTGGGACCCATGCTGTGATCTCCTTCCAGTTATGATACAATACTGCAGGGTGAATCACTCGCTACTTTACCCCGAAAAATTCTAAAAGAGACGATCTGTCATACTGAAATTTGGACTGTGCATACCTTGGTTCATGAGAAACTGATGTTTTAAAGCAGGTGTTGAAAATGTCCACCGTTCGCATCCAAGCATGCCTCCATGCTCCGTTCCATATTGTTGAGTGTATTTCGCAAGACATCTGGGCTCGTAGCCTGAATTTTTCGCTGTATGTTCTCTTGGTGTGCCTGTATTGTTCGTGGCTTGTTACTGTACTAATGGCCCCAAAGAAAAAAATCCAGCGGTGTTAAATCAGTACAGTGACTCTGTACGGGCGAACATGGCCTTTCTTGGCCGCTTGTTGACATGTGGAATACGACATGCCTGTCTCCTCTGAAAGCCTGTCCAACTATATACATGGAGATACCAAAAGTCGCTGTTTCACATCTTGAATTGTTTCCTTGGACATTTTTGGACATCCTCCATCATGCCTATCCTCCATGCCATTTTCAGACGTCCTCCATCATGCCTATCCAGTAACGTTCCTGTAAGTTTCAGCTTATTCACCAATTACAGAAAACACTATTTGAACTGAAGATTTTGACCTCCAAACCTCTTTAGAAACTCACCTCTTTAAGGACTCAGTTTTCTAATTAATTTTCACAATGAAAACACACTCCTCCAAACTGGATGTACATTTGTTAACAAATAAAGAAGGAATTCAACAGGAGTGAAATGCAAGCACCACACATAAGCTACTGATGTGCAGAAAGGTGCGCAGCAAGTCTATCTCATAGTGGAGACGACAGGCGGGGTGACAAGTCAGCGAAAGGATGTTTCTTGTCCATTGTACTCTCAGTTCTCATGAACCAAATTACAGGCAGATGTGCTCAAATATTTACATACCCAGCAGAATTTTTGCTTTCTTGGCCTTTTTTCAGAGAATATGAATGATGATACCAAAACTTTTTCTCCACACATGGTTAGTGGTTAGGTGAAGCCATTTATTGTCAAACTACTGTATTTTCTCTTTTTAAATCATAATGACAACCCAAAGCATCCAAATGACCCTGATCAAAAGTTTACATACGCCATTTATTAATACCATGTATTGCTCCCTCTAACATCAATGACAGCTTGAAGTCTTTTGTGGTAGTTGTGGATGAGGTTCGTTATTTTCTCAGATGGTAAAGCTGCCCACTCTTCTTGGCAAAAAAACCTCCAGTTCCTGTTAATTCCTGGGCTGTCTAGCATGAACTGTGCGCATGATATCTCCCCAGAGTGGCTCAATGATATTGAGGTCAGGAGACAGAGATGGCCACTCCAGAACCTTCACTTTGTTCTGCTGTAGCCAATGACAGGTCAATTTGGCCTTGTGTTTTGGATCGTTGTCATGTTGGAACGTCCAACTCGCAGCTTCCGGACTGATGAGTGCAAATTTGCCTCCAGTATTTGCTGATAACGTGCTGCATTCATCTTTCCTTCAACTTTGACCAAATTTGCTGTGACTTTGTAGCTCACACATCCCCAAAACATAAGCGATCCACCTCCATGCTTTACAGTATGAATTTTGTTCCTTTCATCATAGGCCTTGTTGACCTCTCTCCAAATGTAACATTTATGATTGTAGCCAAAAAGTTCAATTTTGGTCTCATCACTCCAAATTATCTTGTTCCAGAAGTTTTGAGGCTTGTCTCTGTGCTGTTTTGTGTATTGTAGGCGAGACACTTTGTGGTAATTGCGCAGTAATGGCTTTCTTCTAGCGACTCGACCATGCAGCCCATTTTTCTTCAAGTGCCTCTTCATTGTGCATCTTGAAACAGCCACACCGCTAGTTTTCAGAGAGTCCAGTATTTCAGTTGATGTTATTTGTGGGTTTTTCTTTGCATCCCGAACAATTTTCTTGGCAGTTTCCATTTGTTAATCACAGTTTGAACGCTGTTGACTGGCATTATCAAGTCCTTGGATATCTTTTTGTATCCCTTTCCTGTTTTGTACAGTTCAACTACCTTTTCCCATAGATCCATTGACAATTCTTTTGCTTTCACCATGACTCAAAATCCAGAAACGTCAGTGGCAGGATGAAAGATGCAAGAGTCTGTCTGGATCCCAGAAACTCACTCAGCTTTTATGCACACACTGTCACGGGTGTGTCGCTGCGAAGATCGTCGCGATTGCACACTCTGACTTCTCACAGCTGAGTTTCTGATGCTGGGTGTTTTTCGGCACTGAGGGAGTTAATTCTTCCTCTCTCTGTGCTGGACTAGACCAGCCTCGCTCAGCTGCAATTAATGTTGTGGTAATTGGTTTCCTTCATATACCTGCCTGTCTGCTGGGGAAGTGTCGGTGAAAGCATTCATGCAGACCAGCAGAGCGGATCGTATTGAGAAGTCTAAAGCTAAGAATACCTGTTGTGGTTTTCTCCTCTCCTCGCTTTATTATTTATCTCCTTACCCGTTGGTGTTCCCTCTGTAGTGATAGTTTTGTATGCAAGGTGGTCTTTTATTTTATCCCTTGTACTGTCTCGTTCGTCTTATACTGTGTGTGAAGGCAGTTACCTTCCTGTTCCCTGTGGTGGTAATCAGGGTCCTTCTCAGGACTAGATTACAGTGGTTAGGGATTCACAGGAGATAGGGTTACGCTGGTGGCCTGGACCTCTGTACCATCAACAGTACCTCCAGGTAGAGGGATTAGTCAGGACCCCAGCTTAGGGTCAGCATAGACCCCGGTCCTCCTATATACAGAGACAGCGTGACACACACACTGATTACAAGCAAACGGGTCTCAGGTGAGGATGTTACCTTTTGTGTCAACTTCTGTGCATGTTATCAGGCCAAAATGACCAGGGTATGTGAACTTTTGTTCAGGGTCATTTGGATGTTTTGCGTTCTCATTATGATTTAAAAAGAGAAAACACAATAGTTTGACAGTAAATGGCTTCACCCAACCACTAACCATGAGTGGAGAAAAAGTTTTGGTGTTATTATTCATATTCTCTGAAAAAAGGCCAAGAAAGTAAAAATTCTGCCTGGGTATGTAAAATTTTAAGCGCAACTGTACAGTCCAAATTTCAGTATGGTAGACCGTCTCTTTTAGAAGTTACAGCAATTTTTCAGGTAAAGTAGTGAGTGACTCACCCTGTTCCTCTAGTTTTACATATTTCCTCTGATATGGAAATACAATAAGTTCAGAGGAAGTTGTATTTTAGTTGGTTTTAGCTACTTCCCCTAGTGTCGTAATTATCCTGTAGAAATGTTTGTACAGTTAATAAATCATACTGAGGAGAGGTGTTTGCATGAAAGAAACAGAAAACCCTTATAGAATATGGTATTAATATTACACAGTGTAAAAATAAATGCCTCACGGGTGTGGATCAGATTCCACGACCCTCACGGATGAGAATGTAGCTATAGATGGCAGAAGAAGAAAAGAGTGTTCTGTGTATAGCACTCTCCACTATGAACTATAACTACCACTCTCTGCTAGATGTGAAAATATCTATTTCAGAATTCCCATAGACTAGTGATTGTAATGCAGAGTGTGATGTGCATGTTTGGCAAACTGTGAGCACCTCGCATGGGGCAATGCTTGTTTGGAAGGTCAGATCCCCATAAAATCAGATATTTATGCCATTATTATAGAACATACCATTAAAGAGCTTTTCAAGTGCCAATTTTAATTTGCATTAAATATTCTAAAAACGTTTAAAACCAAATTCCTAATAGGACTAGCATATTAGAACTGTTTGTAATATACATGGAAGCTACATTCGTTGCAGCGGCCCTCTGCTCAGCAGAAGATGGTACTTAATTTACAGATCCTCAGTGATCCGTCATGGAGCCACGTCACAGGACCACAGTCAGCATTCATCAAAATAATGTTGTTGCTTTTCTCAAGATTCTGTTTTTTTTATTTGTTTCTATTTTGGAAAAGATTGTACATTAGAATTAACAAAAGATTTCCCAGGCGATGGTTTCTCCATAATTCATTCTGTCCATCTGCTGATTAATGCTCTTGGAGTAATGGTGACCTGCTAGGAAGGCTATTCGCTATGTACATGCAAACTACTATTTGTTACAATGCTTGGTATATACAATAGATAAGGAGGTGGACCAGGATCTGAGCTGCTGTGAAACATTTTCATAAAGGGCCCCTTTAGCATAATTGTTAGCACACATAATTACGATCTTATACAAGCCATGTTTCTAATACCTTAGCTAATGCTGCCAGCAGTCGTTTCTCTGATTCATCCCTTCCATAGCACTGGAAGCTGTGAGTGTACACATTGTACTTATAGCCATACAGTGTCACTTCCAATGTGCTATTAGGATTTTGCTCTGACTTCTCTGGAATGAATGAGATCTGTGTAGAGGCACCACCCAAATCCAGAGCTCCAGTTGTCTCCGCTCCATCTGGATGTGCCCAAGTGCTCCAAATGTTTTTCTAAGGGTAAAGAAAAAGCATATTGCATTCACATTCTAGATAACAGCATTCTTATACAATTTTACTCTACATTGTATGTGGATTTTTCAGGTACTAGTTCTCATTGTAGGACTAGTTTTCCCTTCTACGTCAGTTTGGGGACACTGTCGGTGTCCCCAACTGTCGGTGGTATGTCAGTTTGGGGACACTGTCGGTGGAGAATACTACATCTCCTCTACATTGTATTCTAGAAACATATGTCACAACAATCATACAATAGCTTTGGCAGATGTCTTTACAATCTTTTGAGTCCTTGTTAACTGAGATTTAATAGAAGTTCACTTACAATATATTTTCTGCATTGTGGGGATCAAGGGCATGTGTCAGTGGAAAAATAGAATGATGAGGTGAGAAATATCATTTTTTTAACCAATATAATCACAAAATATAATTTCAATTTCATCTGTTCCATTGTATTTACTGTAACATTAAAGTATACATTCACCTGACCAGTTTTAATAGAACAATTCTGGAATAAATCTTGTATTTTAGTCTACCGTTGCACTCAAAAGAATTATAGTCCAGTGCTGTAGCACAACTCAAGATATTGGCAATTCTGCAGTGTTTAAGAGAGCCTAAGTTGGCTCCCTGTCCCCTACTTGTCATCTTTTTAGCAAACTAAGTTTATATTTTATCTTACGCATTTTGTGGTGGGTAACTATTGTTAATCAGTGGTAGTCTATCGAGAGACCAATTGTTGTTCTTCTTGTTGCTTTTGATATTTATTTTGTCTGGTGTCTTGTGGCATTTTATGTTTGTCCTCATCAGGTCCTAGTGTATTTCGACCCTGGTGCATGGAAATCTCTCAAGCATTATGTTATAAACTTGATTGTTGCACTTTAATTATGGTATGCCCTCAGTTTTGGTGGCAAATTTATGTAATGGGCATGGTTCTGGTGCTATATTTTTTATTAAGGTCTGGTTCTGTGTTTATACTACAGTATGAGCTTAGTTCTGATGCAGTATTTATGTTACAAGTTCGGCTCTGCTGCTGGATTTATGGTATTAGTTTGGTTCTGGTGAGGTGTTTGTATTTGCAGTATGAGCTTGGCTCTCGTGCTGCATTTATGTTAGGAGCTTGGTACTGGTGCTGTCTGTATGTTATGAGTCTAGTTATCTTGTACTTTTGTTCTGAGCTTTGTTCTGGTTCTGTATTTATGTTATGAGATTGTTTCTTTTACATGCAATAATATTTATTAAATTCCACATTAATTTCTAGGAGTAGGAATAACTTTCCATAGCACGATACAACACAAGTATAGTACATTTATATCTTTGTCAATTAAGTAGAGACTCTGGTGTTAACATTGTGAATCATAATGCTGTAAGCATTCACACTCAACTTGATAGGGCATCCATGTTTTATTTTTTTATTTTAATGAGAAGAAGAGAAGGCATCTGTGTCTGAGGTGACTCTCTTAACACATTGGCTGCTGCCCACTTAAGTAGCTGAGTTTATTTCTTCCTGCGCTGTCTACTGATATATATGTACCCCAATGAATCAAAATTACACAGTATTATATGAACAATATTAGCATCCTACGGACTTTTCCTTATCATCTCAGTAATGTCTTCAGTAGATAGTTGCTGATTAGTGGGCAATAATGACATCAGCGGTCAATGTGTTAATTCTGTCGTCCCCATTAACATGTTGAAATCCAACATATCCCTTTCATCCTTCCGCTAACATGCACTCTTTATGTAGAGTTACGAGGAGTACAAACATATAAGATCATCCACAGTTGATCCTCTAATCGGCAGGCTTAACCAAATTTAGTCAGCTTAAAGGGAACCTGTCACCAGAAAAATACCCATTAAACAGTGTCAGTCAAGCCCGGGAGTGCGGTTACATTCAAAATGTAGACTGAACCAGTTCCACCCTGCGACTGAAACCGGAACTAAAACCGGGGGAATAAAGTTCCTTTTCTCCCCACAGTGTTCTGGTAAATGCAAATGCCGTGCAGGTTAGTATTGCTATTAACATGCAGATTAACCCCATATCTGCAGGTTGATAGCACTTTTTTTCTGATTATAGGTTCCCTTTAATTAACAAGCAGGACAGCACAGATAATGTTTCATTCAAGTCGACATGCTCTTGAAATAAACTGTAGCAAAGCTGACACGAAAATCATACTAATAGGAATTGTCTTAAGCTGTATGACTTATAGCTTCAGGAATGTTTAATGAAATTTGTTGGAATGTACAAGCCTATTACAAGAAAATGAGGTCATTATTTTAATAATCCTCCAAAACCAGCTATATGGTGAAGAAGCACACATAATTAGTGTCAAAAAATAAATCCCCTGTCACTTTTTGTAGCAGCTGGAAAACAGTGGAAAAAAGGCAATGTTAGTCTTTTTTTTCTTTTGATTCTCTGTTATAGGGACTATTTGTGGAGTATGGCAACTCTCAATAAAGGTACTGCCACACTAAACAATATCGCTAACGGGATC
>VIAB01028691.1:19288-35655 GCA_009801035.1 Oophaga pumilio
GTTGTTCCTGTCCTCCTCAGCTACCGAAACATAACAGGTAAGGCCCAAAAAATGTTTTATGTCAGGGATATTAGTGGGGATCCATGAATGGGAATGGAAGGCACTGGGTTTTTGAGAAATATATTGTCGGGCATATAAAGTGCTTTGGTGGGCAATTCATTGTAGGACTTCAGGGGTAACAAACATTTGGAAAAATTCAAAGGGGGTAAAATTGGTGACATCTAATATTATTCCAAAGATTGCTGAAAAAGGGTGAATTTAATGGGAAAATGCATTGTCTGGATATGACAATGGGAGGGGGGACTGCGAAACATGGCCCTGCCCCTGACCTAATTGTCTGAAAACTGCTCTGTTTCAGAAGCAGATTTGGTTTCACTCCTGGAACTGCCGGAGCAAAGCAGGATGTGCCCTTGCTCCGCGGTAAACTTTCTGCAGGCCATTGTTTTATTTTACAGGAATGCCTAAGAAAAAAAAAACTAAACTAACACTAATAAGCCTAGATTAATTTAACACTAATAAGCCTAGCCTAATCTAACACTAGTAGACTTAACATAACATAACCGTAGCATTTTATTTTTTTTATATTTTTTTTTTTACTTTTGAACGAACCATAACCTTAAAGCCTAACCCTAACCATAACGTCAACACTAACCCCAACCCTAACTCCAACCCTAACCCTTAGTCTAGCCCCAAGCCCAGCCCCAACTCTAAACCCTAACCTTCGCTAAAGGCAAAGAAAGAAAAATAAAACTTCTAAAAGAAAACAAATTAATCTGTCTAGGCGGTGACAAATATTGGGTTTTTAATCACTGTGACAGGATCAAAAGTGAGGGACCAATAGAAAATAAAATCGTTGCTGTCGCCGGGTGCTGGCCGACAGATCTTGGTGGGCCCACTACGTATGCACCCGCCAATTTGCTTCAGGATAAGGTAGAGGAGGGCTGAAGGATGGCATCACCAGTACTATGGAGGGCCTGCGGGCATCCGTTTCTCCCTCCTATGGCATGTGAGATCATGTCAGATGATAGAGAAATTATTTTTAAATCGGACTTTTCTTTTTTTTAACATGATTGCCGTTATATCGTTTAATAGTGGCAATCATGCGACAGAAGACCATAAAAACCGTCCCTGACCATGTTTTCCAGGATCTCAGCTACCCCTGGTAGCTGAAACCCAAGAGATTTTCTGACGCTGTTGGTTAAGGGGTTAAAGTTGGACAATCCGCTTTCCACGTTAGGGATCTCAGGATGATGATGGGTTGTCTCACTGCTGTCATTGCCTAATGAGGCAGCTAGCAAATCCTCATTGACATATGCAATTCTACCTTTGAATATATTAAGCGTTATCCAAAGATACAGTGGGGCATGTGCATTTAATACATCTATCTGCCCCCTATCACATTGCACATTATCTATCACCAGTTTTTTGCCACCTAATACGAAAGCAGCATAATAAAGGGACAGAGACCCTGATTCTTGCAATGTGTCAGTTACTGTGCTTCTTGCTGTTTAATCAGCAGATTATCACTAGAGGACTAGTAAAATCTACCATGTTGTCCTCTACATTCCTAAGCTCTGTATAAACCTACACCCGCCACTGATTGGCAGCTTTCTGCCTAAGCACAGTGTACACAGAAAGCTGCCAATTAGTGATGTGGGTGGGGTTATACAGAGCTCAGTATTCTGAGAACTGGTAGATTTTATTTTGATTTTATCAAAATTGTAGAAAGCAACCAAGTAAGTGATACATCTCTGGAATTGTGGTCTTTGCCCATTTGGGGTAATAAAAACCTATTGACTGATTCCCTTTAACCCCTTTCCTACCTGAGATGTATCCATACGTCCCCGTGACCTGTGCCTTATTGACCTTTGATGGATGGATACATCCGGTGATTTTGCACGCACACTGATTCTGATAGCTGATACCCGGGACTCATTGCCAGGAGCAGTCCTGCACCTCAACCCCCTAAATGCTGCTATCGAACCCTATCGCAGCATTTTGAGAAAAGGCAGAGAGATGACAGCCCCTCTTTCCCTTGGATTAGAGACCCCTCAGGGAATGTATTTAGATGTGTGGTGAGCAATTTGAACCCCAGGTGCTTCACAGAAGTTTATAATGTTGAGCTGTGAAAATAAAAAAAAAAAATCACATTTTCCCCACAAAAATGTTATTTTGGCCCAAAATTTTGTATTTTCATAAGAGTAACAGGATAAATTGCTCCTTACATTTTGTTGTGCAATTTATCCTGTTACCCTCATGAAAATGCAAAGTTTTGTGCTAAAATAACATTTTTGTGGGGGAAATGTGATTTTTTTTAATATATTTTCACGACTTGACAATACATAAACTTCTGTGAAGCACATGGGGGTTCAAGGTGCTCATCACACATCTAAATACATTCACTGAAAGGTCTAGTTTCCAAAATGGGGTCACTTGTGGGGGTTTCCACTGTTTAGGCTGATCAGGGGGCTCCCCAAACGGGACATGACTTCCGCTAATGATTCCAGCAAATTTTATATTCAAAAAGTCAAATGACGCTCTTTCCCTTTCAAGCCCTGCCATGCGCCCAAACAGTAGTTTTCTCCCTCATATGGAGTATCGGCGAAATCATGAGAAATTGCAATACAAATTGTATGGTGCAATTTCTCCAGTTATCATTATGAAAATGCAAAATTTGAGGCTAACATTTTTAATGGGAAAATGTGATTTTTTTTTATTTTCACAGCTCAACGTTCTAAACTTCTGTGAAGCACCTGAGAGTTCAATGTGCTCACCACACATCTAGATCAGTTCCCTGAGGGGTCTAGTTTCCAAAATGGTGTCACTTCTAGGAGATTTTCACTATTTAGGCACATCAGGGGCTCTCTAAATGTGACATGGCGTCCACTAATTTTTCCAGCAAATTGTGCATTCAAAAAGTCAACTGGCGCCAATTCCCATTCGAGCTCTGCCGTGCACCCAAACAGTGGTTTTCCCCCACATATAGGATATCGGCAGGGGTGAACCTAGCCTCTCTATTGCCTGAGGCAAACTGCAAAATGTGGCCCCCCTTATAGTAAATTTTTAAAATCAGTAGACATAAATCTGGTTCATAAAGATTTATATCTATCCTGTAAAACTGAGTATAATAGTGGACATTTAGTTTAGATAAATAGAAAAAAAGGTGTCCAAACACAAGGATGTCAGCGCCATCACACATACATACAAGAACCTCACAGAAGTATCCAGAACAAGGATCATTAATGGCAATGGCAGGCTTGGCACAGGCATACAGACACAGAATGATGGCTGCAGAGCGATGGCCCTTGTAGGCAGACACAGTCCTGCATCCTTATAGCATACACACAGCGGCAGGCACTGATTGCCAACCTATTATCTATCAATAGCTTGGGTAAAGGGGAAAAGGAAAATAGTCAGCTCACCAGTCTTCTGCAGGTTTCTCAGATTGAGCACGGAGCCGCCTTGATCAGAGGCGTGGTTCACAATGGAAAATGGAAGAGGAAAAATATCTCCAGCGTGTAATCCAATAAAATCAATTATTTTTTTCAAGACATTAAAATGTATGTATCAAAAATACAAATGAACAAAGGAAAGGAAGGATGGGTTCCCCATAACAACCAACGCGTTTCAACCTCTTGCGGTCTTAGTCATGGTAAGACAACAAAGAGGTTGAAATGCGTTAGTTTTTACGGGGACCCCATCCTTCCTTTCCTTTGTTCATTTGTATTTTTGATCCATACATTTTAATGTCTTGAATAAAATAATTGATTTTATTGGGTTACACGCTGGAGATATTTTTCCTCTTCCATTAACCTATTATCTATGGCACACTCCAATGTGGCCGCTTCCTGGCACTAACTAGTCAGACATGTCCACCATGCAGCACCGTCCACACACCATATGCAACGACCTGCAGCCGGAGCATCAACCAGCAGCCACTGCACTAAGCTGGTAAAATGGCGCGTCTTACCCAACAGGCCATGCCTCCTTCTCCTGAAACGCTTAGCCAATCACATAAGCCGCACACCGGGCTGTCCGGAGCTAAAAGCAGGGGCCTTCCAATTGTGAGTAAGGGATGTGGGAGCAGGAAGGGGGATGTGCGCCACCAATAAACCACAGCTCGGGAGAAACATGTGAGCAATTACCTGGGGAGGTATAATGGAGACAAAATCCATGATCATAGCTATGATGGGGATAACTCTCATGGGACACAGCTATGATGGGGATAACTCTCATGGGACACAGCTATGATGGGGACAGAATAATGTGCCAGAGCTGAGATGGGGACAGTAATGAAGCAGAGCTGTGATGGGGACAGAGTAATGGAGCAGAGCTGCCATGGTGAAAAATGAATGAAGCAGAGCTGTGATGGGGACAGAGTAATGGAGCAGAGCTGCCATGGGGACAGATAAATGAAGCAGAGCTGTGATGGAGCAGAGCTATGATGGGTAAATTACTCTATCCTTCTTACTGTGTCCCATGAGAGTTATCCCCATCATAGCTGTGTCCCATGAGAGTTACCCTCCTCACAGCTGTGTCCCATGATAGTTATCCTCCTCACAGTTGTGTCCCATGAGAGTTATCCTCCTCATAGCTGTGTCCCATGAGTTGTCAGTTCTTCTCTTAAGACGTCCTCCTCTCTCAACATCGCTCTGCTGAGTGGTCGACTTCTGCTACCTTCCCAATCAGGGTCTCTATGTACTGAAATGTGTCCCGCATGGTCCAGCTTGTGGGGCGGTTGTTTATGGAAAGGATTTTGGTGTTCAAAAGAATCTTCACTCAATAGGCTACTGCTGCCGGAGAATGGTGTGGGAACCCAAGCTCCTGAAAGGGCACTAGGAGGCCTCAGGGTCTGTACATCTTCACCCGGATCCAGGTTGGGGAAAGCAGAGTTTACTATGACTCCAGCACGCGCAATGTTTGACATGTACTGTGCCATAAAATCACTGCTGAAATTTGGAGAGGAAATAATTTCTGGCATATTCCTCTAGTTTTTGCAGCTCTACAGGATCTGCAGTGTTAATTCCATACCAATATGGTGGATCACTAAAATAAAAATGAGATAAAGTTATATGTGGAGAAGAGCTGTGGAGCACAACACATCAATAAACCAAATAATAGGGAGAGTTATAAAGCAAAATAAATAAAAGATTAAATAAGGGGAAAAAAAGATGTAATTTTAATATTTAATTCAATATTTTGGTTAAAAAAAATTGCTCATCTGCAATACCCCATTGAATGATATCAGTCCAAGTGCAATCCATTTTTTCATGGAGAGTAATCGGACCAAAAATATGGTCATGTGAATGAGACCTAAGGGCGTGTTCAGTTTATTTTTTTTATGAAGGGTCTGGTGGGGAGGTACATCAAAAAATGCTTCAAATAAGCTTTAAATACTCATTAATTTCAATGCAATCTCCACTCCGCTATGGATGCAGTGAGATTTTTTCTTTTGAGGTTTTGAAAACCGTGCCAGGAAAAGAAAAATATATATTTTACCTAATTGAGATGGATTTAAGATATTACAGGGAAAAAAATGATTCCCCAAATTTGATTCCTCTTGAAACTTTACAGATCTTTTTGCCTCTGTGTGAATATTATAGGGTGACTTCTAACTTTGGCTGACATAATCAAAAACTGTAGTGGTGATTTTTCAAATAATGTTGTATATAAAACCACTCTGACAATGACATGGCATCACTGACATGTGAATGAGCCCTTACAGCCATTTAAAAAGTTGGAACTGGGATACCAATGGTTTTGTCACAGCAGCCAGGGGCCTATGGAAATCAATGGCCTGTGGACTATTGCTGGGCTTCATATTAGGCCACATTCTCACATTCAGTATTTGGTCAGTATTTTACAGCCAAAAATAGTGAAAAATACAGAAGTGGTGACGTGTTTCTATCATACTTTTCATCTGATTGTTCCTCTCCTGGTTTTGGCTTACACATACTGATGTAAAACACTGAGCAAATATTGAACATGTGAATGTGGCCTTTGAATGGTTATTCAGGGTTAGGCCAGTCTCACACGTCCAGATATTTCCGGTACCGGAAAAATCGGTACCGGAGATATCCGTGTACGTGTGTATACGTGGTACATCCGTGTGTCACACATGTGGCAACCGTGTGCTGCACATGTGCCACATCAGGACCACACGGACGACCGCCGGGGAAGAAGCGCTACAGTAAGCGCTGTTCCCCTGCCTGTAGTGCTGAAGCTGCCTGTCATTATTCTTTCTTGCTCTACCGGCAACAGAATGAATGAAAGAAAACCCGACATGGGGTCCCCCTTAGTATTTGAACCAACCCGGCAAAACTATACAGGTGCGGGCTGCTATTCTCAGACTGGTAAGGGGCCATGAATATTGGCCCTCCCAGCCTAAAAACAGCAGCCCGCAGCTGCCCAGAAAAGGCGCATCTATTAGATGAACTCCTGTGACCTCAGCACTGTGGGAAAATGATGGTGCTGAGGTCACAGGAGTTCAGCTGTCAGCGATCACAGACTCGGTGACGTCACCTATTGTCACTGAGCTTGTGCGCGCTGCTTCCATTCATTCCCCAGTAGTTTACAGTTTGAGAGGCATCATTAGCAGCGCTCCGGCTGTAAACTGATTAACCCCTTGAGATGAATTGCGCTGTGGGACTTGACTGTATGGCAGACAGATATGGGTATATTGTTGCTTTTTTATTTTGTTTTTTTCAAGGAGAACAATGGCTTCGATATGGGATTAGGAGTATAATAAAAATTTTAAAACTGTGTAGTGTTTTCTTTCATTAAAATACTTTCTTCTTATTGTGTGCGTGTTTATTTAACCGGAGGTGTCTTATTGACGCCTCTTCATTACTAACCCGGGCTTAATGTCACCTTACAATAGAAAAGTGACATTAACCCCTTATTAACCCCACTTGCCACCACTACAGGGCAAGTGGGAAGAACCCGACAAAGCTCTAGAATAGGAGCATCTAATAGATGCGCCTTTTCTGGGCAGCTGCGGGCTGCTGTTTTTAGGCTGGGGGGCCAATATTCATGGCCCCTTACCAGTCTGAGAATAGCAGCCTGCACCTGTATAGTTTTGCCGGGTTGGTTCAAAAACTTAGGGGGACCCCATGTCGGGCTATATTTCATTCATTCTCTCCTGCTCGCGCTGTTGCCAGCAGATCAGGAGACAATAATGACAGGCAGCTTCAGCACCACAGGCACGGGAACAGCGCTTACAGTAGCACTTCTTCCCCCTGCGGCCGTCCGTGTACACGGAGGACAGTGTGAACTGTTCTCCGTGTGCCGTGTGCAGCACGTTTTGCGGACCGTGTGCTCCCACAAACACTGACATGTCAGTGTGTTTTGCACACGGACACACGGTCCGTGAAAACACGTTGACGTGCAGAGACACATTCATTTTAATGGATCTACATGTGTCAATGTTTCAGGTACGTGAGAAAACTGTCACTACACGTACTGGAGCTACTGACATGTGAAACTGGCCTTATGCAGTATGTTTTAAAATAAATACTGGTAGCAGGTTCAAATTGCCTAAGGCGACTAAGAAAATTAAAAAAAAAAATACAAAAAAGTGAAAAATATAAATGTGCTCACATCCCCCCCTTTTCTCAGAGCAAAGTAAAAAAAAAACAGGTATTTCTGCATAACTGTCCAAAGTAGTAAAAAAATTATAATACTTATACCATACAATAAACATGAAAGGAATCAAATGGTAGAATTTTTTTTTTGCAAACTGCCCCCAAAAAAAGAAATAAGGTCAAAGAGTAATATGGACCCCAAAATAGTAATAATAAAAACTACAGCTCATCCCCCATATTACTGTACAATCACTAATAAATCTCTATAGAGCAAAAACAAGAAAAAAAACAACTAAAAAACATTATATATTCTAGAAGGCGAGAAAGAAAAATCAAAATCAAGGAAATTCCCACCGAGGCTGTCACCCAAGGACCAGTGTGAACGTGGAGTTGGTCCTAAGGCCGGCGTCAGACACAACCACAAAAAAACGGCTACTGGGAGCTGCTCCATAGATTAACATAGGGCCGACTGCAATGCGATTTTTCATCGCATTGCAATCGTCCGATTTTGTCGCCAGTGTGACGCCGGCCTAAGGGAGGAAACAAGAATTCTCCCATGGATATAAGGGAATGTGCACACGGTGTCTTTTTCAGGCAAATACATTCACAGAAATGCCTGAAAAGTTCTCAAAAAGTGTTAAAAACATTGACCATTTGCACAGTGATGTCAAAAACGACTTGCTGCGTAAATGTTCTGTCTTTAGACACATCTTTTAAGCGATTCCGGCTTTGAAAGCTGTAAAGCGGCTAAAAGAAGTGTCCCGACTCCCGACCTTTCTTCTGATGGCTTCCACTTATTAACAGACACTATCTTATACATAAGATTAAGAAGCAAAAATGCTGCAAAGGACGACAAAGGCACCATAGGAAAAACACCACTGGCATTTTCCTAAAATGACTTTTGCTTTAGGTACTCAGCAAGTCGGTCATGTGCCCCCGAGATGTCATCAGTGGGGGCTATAAATCATCCAAAGCAAATATTCATGCACACAGACATGGGTCAGAACCAATCCTCTTGGTACCATATAAAAAAACTTCCAAGTTCTAACACAAGTTTATAGAAGATTTATTAGTTTGTTCTAAATATGTAAAAATAGTAAATAAAAAATTTCTGATGTAAATGCCGCTCTTCTGAATCCGGCGCTGTTTTTCTTTAGATTCTGCACCTCTCTGATCCTAATATATACCCATCTCTTCCTTATATATAAAAGGAGTCTTATTAGGCAAGTGGGCGTGAGCTCAACTCTTTTCTATGGTTGTCTTCATGAAGATCATGCCCAGTTGTCAAATAGGACTAGATTTATAAACAGGGAAGAGGTGGCCATATCTTTAGATCGGAGAGACGCCGGAAAAGAAGAACGGCGCCAGATTCAAGAGAACGGCGTGGTTTACACCAGGAAAAATGAAATATTTATGGGACGTTACACAGAGACAAGCTCATACAGACAGGTGGCAGCCATAACCCATCAGCTGTCCTCACCCCCCAGTGGTGCATATATGGGGACCCTCCTGAGGACCCCCCCTGATACTGCAGAGTCAGTATGAGAAGTCATCTGTGCCCCCTGCTGCATTCAGGGTCAGCAGAGTGCCAATACAGTCATGGCCAAAAGTTTTGAGAATGACACAAATATTATATTTTCACATGGTCTGCTGCCCTCTGGTTTTTATGTGTGTTTGACAGATGTTTTTATCACAGACAGAAATATAATTGCAAACATATGAGTAACAAAAGCTTATATTGACAGTTAGAATGAGTTAATGCAGCAAGTCAATATTTGCAGTGTTGACCCTTCTTCTTCAGGACCTCTGCAATTCTCCCTGGCATGCTCTCAATCAACTTCTGGACCAAATCCTGACTGATAGCAGTCCATTCTTGCACAATCAATGCTTTCATTTTGTCAGAATTTTAAGGTTTTTGTTTGTCCACCCGTCTCTTGATGATTGACCACAAGTTCTCAATGGGATTAAGATCTGGGGAGTTTCCAGGCCATGGACCCAAAATCTGGTACCATTCTTTATTCATGGCTGTGTTTTTAGGCAACACTGTGAGAGAGCCGATTCCCTTGGCTGAGAAGCAACACCACACATGAATGGTTTCAGGATGCTTAACAGTTGGCATGAGACAAGACTGGTGGTAGCGCTCACCTTGTCTTCTCCGAATGAGGCGTTTTCCTGATGTCCCAAACAATCGAAAAGGGGATTCATCAGAGAAAATAACTTTACCCCAGTCCTCAGCAGTCCACTGCCTGTACCTTTTGCAGAATATCAGTCTGTCCATGATGTTTTTTCTGGAGAGAAGTGGCTTCTTTGCTGCCCTCCTTGAGATCAGGCCTTGCTCCAAGAGTCTCCGCCTCACAGTGCGTGCAGATGCACTCACACCTGCCTGCTGCCATTCCTGAGCAAGCTCTGCACTGCTGGTAGCCCAATCCCACAGCTGAAACACTTTTAAGAGACGGTCCTGGCGCTTGCTGGTCTTTCTTGGGCGCCCTGGAGCCTTTTTGGCAACAATGGAACCTCTCTCCTTGAAGTTCTTGATGATGCGATAGATTGTTCACTGAGGTGCAATCTTTCTATCTGCGATACTCTTCCCTGTTAGGCCATTTTTGTGCATTGCAATGATGACTGCACGTGTTTCTTTAGAGATAACCATGGTTAACAGAAGAGAAACAATGATGCCAAGCACCAGCCTCCTTTTAAAGTGTCCAGTGGTGTCATTCTTACTTAATCATGACAGATTTATCTCCAGCCATGTCCTCATCAACACCCACACCTGTGTTAATGGAGCAATCACTGAAAAGAGGTTAGCTGGTCCTTTTAAGGCAGGGCTGCAATGATGTTGAAATGTGTTTTGGGGGATAAAGTTCATTTTCTAGCCAAATATTGACTTGGCAAGTAATTGCTGTTAAGCTGATCACTCTTTATAACATTCTGGAGTATATGCAAATTGCCATTAGAAAAAGTGAAGCAGTAGACTTTGTAAAAATTAATATTTGTGTCATTCTCAAAACTTTTGGCCATGACTGTACTCTCATCCTCCACAGTCCTCACAGACACATTCATCGCAATGTCTCACCGCTGACACAATTTCTCCAACTATACCCTCACATTCATGACAGCAGGAGTCCCACAGTGATAACGGCAGGACAGAGCTCAGTGCAGAGTCATACAAAGCAACAAAACAACTCTGCAGTGAAGCAAAACGTTGAAGTTTTAGGAACAAACCTAACTTTGCCACCAGGACGCACAGGATGACGGGAAAGGTAGTTCTGTCTCCTGGTCTGTTATAGAGGGTCTCTTGTGAGGGGATGATGTCACCCTAAGGGCAGGGCCTCCCTATTTCACTGCAGACCAATACCAGGAAACAGCATGAACTGAAGAGCTGAGACTGCTGGAGAGGAGAGGATGAGGGGCTGAAGCCGGGGACAAAGTTAGGTTGTGAGTATCAGCAGGGATTACAGGGAGAGTCGGCACCAGCACCATGTGTTCTGACTGCCGCTCTGCCGCCCCCCGTCTTCGGGGACGCACCTCCGCATGAGGCAAAGTGATCAACTTGCCTCATGATAGGTGCGCCCCTGGATATCAGCATGATTAGGAGAAATTGCACAGCAATTTTTTTTATCCATTTTTTCCTATTACCTTTGTGAAAATAAAAAAAAATTTGGTCTAAAATAAATATTTTGTGAAAAAAATGTTAAAGGTTATTTTTTTTACCCACATTCCAAAATTTCCTGTGAAGCACCTGAAGGGTTAATAAACTTCTTGAATGTGGTTTTGAGAACCTTGAGGGGTGCAGTTTTTATAATAGTGTGACTTTTGGGTATTTTCTATCATATAGACCCCTCAAAATGACTTCAAATGTGAGGTGGTCCCTAAAAAAATAGTTTTGAAAATTTTGTTGGAAAAAGGAGAAATCGCTGGTCAACTTTTAACCCTTATAACTTCATAACAAGAAACATATTGTTTCACAAATTGTGCTGATGTACAGTAGACATGTGGGAAATGTTATTTATTAACTATTTTGTGTGACACATCTCTGATTTAAGGGCATAAGAATTCAATGTTTGAAAATTGCAAAATTTTTCAAATTTTCGCCAAATTTTCATTTTTTCACAAATAAACACAAATTATATTGAAAATTTTGTAACCCTATCATGAAGTACAATATGTCACGAAAAAACACATTCTCAGAATCAGTGGGATCCTTTGAAGCGTTCTACAGTTATTACCTCATAAAGTGACACTGGTCAGAATTGTAAAAATTGGCCTCGTAATTAACATGCAACCCACCTTGGGGGGTTAAACATGCAACCATCTCACTCTTCCTTAAACTGATTGTCTCCTTTATTTTTGTAAATATGTCAAGGACACGATTTTGCAGCACTCGTGATATAAAAGTTTTACAGGTTCTCTTTTTTTGTGAAGTGTCCCCTTCACACATAAAGGGATTTTCAATTGGAAGACGCTGATGGACATAAGCTGGTCACATGCTCCTCCACCATCAGCTGTTAAAGTGGGCAATCGTTTCAGAAGCCATGTTTTGACTCGTCCTCCTTGATAAGCTATTGCCCCCCTATTACGACTCCCATATTTCTTGAAACCCCTTGAACAACATGTCACCTTGAACTACTTTTCTGATATTGGTGACTGCTTAAGATGCAGACCTGTATAACCTGGACCAATAATGATTATGAGATATATGACCAGGTTTAAAGGTGGAATAGAAAGCATGCATTTTTTTCACACACCTCTAAGAAATTTCCCATTAAATAGTTGACTGTAATCCATCCGTAAACCCCTTCTTCCTGACCTGTAATGATGTGAGCTCCTCTAAAATCAAATGGCTGGGTTTGGAAGTAGTTCTCAATACTGAAAAGGACTCCTTGAGCAGCACTTTCATTTTTCAACCTAAGTAGTTTAAAGGAAAAAAACACTGAGAACATGGAAAGTGGATCTTCAATATCATCCCTAATACACATGTGCGCCCTAGTATTCTCCTATATAGTACATGCAGTGTTCTAGGAAATGCTCTTTAAAGTGATTTTACGGTTTAGAATTAGTAAGCTTTAAATAACGGATAAGGCACAGAATGCACAATTTCTGTATAGAGAATCCTAGGCATATTCACACATCTCATCCATGTACTGAACGAGTGGCATGTAATCACATACATCCAAAAATAGTGCCCAAGATTCCCACTGAGGGACATAATTTTCATGGTGCTCATTGGCGTGAAACTGTGTCTTGTGTTGTAATGATGTAAAATCTGACACATTTCCTAGTAAGTCACTTACCTGAGAAGTCTCATTCCTGCTGTGGCTCCCAAATATACAGGGGTGCTGTTCTGCTGATTAAATGGAATGACACTTATAACTTTCTTCATACAGTTGTCGATGTTCTTAGCAGCTTTTTCTGGCTCGCTGGCATAGCTGGAAATCCCAAGTCCTTCAATAACAAATCAAACTATTTGGAACCTTCTTGAATTACATGCAGATTTATATTTGTAATTACATGGTCTTCTAATTTGGAGAATTATTAATAGGAAGGTATTATCAGAAAATGTATCATAAAGTTTTTATGCCAAACATATTTTTTAAGAATTTGCATGATTTTATTTTTCAAGTCATCACATCTATATAAAAAAAAATCCTTAAATCTTGCAATTTTCACTCTGACTACAATTAAACACCATTCACAATAGGTGATGGTTGCGGCTAAGCTTCTCCACCTCCCTACACAGCAGTTCTTGTGGTCCCCAGACTACATGTGGCAGCTGTAAAGCTTATGTCTGAATTCTATTAACTGCAATTTAAAGATAACCTGTCAGCCCAGAATGACTATACAAGCCAAGTACCAGTGCGCGGTGCTCCTTTGTCGTGGCCAAACATCCTCCTACCTACTTATTTTGCCTGTATCTCCACACTTTCCTGGCTCATTAAAGCCAGATTCGTCTATTAAAGATGAGGGGTAAAGTTAGAGGGAAAAGAGAAGGTGAGAAGGTGCACTTAAATGTTTGGCCACGCGAAGGGTGCACCGAGCGCGTGTACTTGATTTGAACAAGCATTCTGTCCCTACAGACTCCCTTTAAAAGGAACCTGCAATAGTCAAAAAATGCAATTTAGCAGCAGATATGAGGTCAATTTTGCACAGATGCTATGCAGAGCGAGCTGTCAATCAAAGTGCTGGGGAGTGAATACAGGCCACCACTTACAGTATAGTGAGCGGTCACTATATCCGCTGCATGCACACTTCTAGGACTGCAAGCTAGCAGTTCTCTGGAGAATATAAGTTCATTTTCTCCCTGCTGCTGCGCTTCCAGTAAGGCGGCCAGGAGCAGCATTTTATTTACCCAAGATTAATGCCATATCTGCTGGTGTATAATAGTTTTTTTTTTTGCAAATGATAGGTACTCTTTCAAGATGGTTGGTCCAATAATCATGTACAGAAAAAAAGTATACCAGGAGAGATATACAGTACAGACCAAAAGTTTGGACACACCTTCTCATTTAAAGATTTTTCTGTATTTTCATGACTATGAAAATTGTACATTCACACTGAAGGCATCAAAACTATGAATTAACACATGTGGAATTATATACTTAACAAAAAAGTGTGAAACAACTGAAAATATGTCTTATATTCTAGGTTCTTCAAAGTAGCCACCTTTTGCTTTGATGACTTCCTTGCACACTCTTGGCATTCTCTTGATGAGCTTCAAGAGGTAGTCACCGGGAATGGTTTTCACTTCACAGGTGTGCCCTGTCAGGTTTAATAAGTGGGATTTCTGGCCTTATAAGTGGGGTTGGGACCATCAGTTGTGTTATGCAGAAGTCTGGTGGATACACAGCTGATAGTCCTACTGAATAGACTGGTAGAATTTGTATTATGGCAAGAAAAAAGCAGCAAAGTAAAGAAAAACGAGTGACCATCATTACTTTAAGAAATGAAGGTCAGTCAGTCCGAAAAATTGGGATAACTTTGAAAGTGTCCCCAAGTGCAGTTGCAAAAACCATCAAGCGCTACAAAGAAACTGGCTCACATGAGGACCGCCCCAGGAAAGGAAGACCAAGAGTCACCTCTGCTTCTGAGGATAAGTTTATCCGAGTCACCAGCCTAAGAAATCGCAGGTTTACAGCAGCAGTCCAAATTTGAGTATATAATTCCACATGTGTTAATTCATAGTTTTGATGCCTTCAGTGTCAATTTACAATTTTCATAATCATGAAAATACAGAAAAATCTTTAAATGAGAATGTGTGTCCAAACTTTTGGTCTGTACTGTACAGCACTCCTGATAAGACGGTGATGTGCCCAAGTAGGGTTCCAACCCGTAGTCAGATAAGTATAGAAGCGTGGCACTCAGATTTTGCAGAAGATGAAACACAATTTATTGGCAATCCAAAAGCTTGTTAACATTTCGGTGCTGATCGCATTAATACATAGTGCTATCTTAGGCAAAACACAGGTGGCAATCAGGTCTGATGAAGGTCTGCAAAGACCGGAACGTTAACAAGCTTTTGGATTGCCAAAAAATTGTGTTTCATCTTCTACACAATCTGAGTGCCAAGTTTCTATACTTATCAGAAAACTGTACTCATATATACAGTAGAAAAGCCTACAAAGAACACCTCCACAAATATGTATTCCAAACAAAGAAAAGGTTTTTTCATCATAAAAATAATTTTTATTAAACAATCGTTAAAAAATATATATTTAAAAAAAAAAAAAATGTACATATACATGCAAAAATGGGGATCACAAATGCAATAAAGATGTATAAATCAGACCTAATAAGGGTATCAATGTAAATGATCACTGGAGGGGTCAAATATATATAGCAGGGCAAAAGAGGGCTGCTAAAATGCGATATGTCTATCTGCTATATAACGCAGCATGTGCATAATTGCCCTAAATAACGCCTCCAATCAATTATAAATACATGTCCAGCTCATATCCGTATAGTTAAATGGCTTATCAGTATTCTATAGCCAAAGAAAGTGCATAGTGCTTAGCAAGAGAAGTATCTATGCTGCATGTCCGTCCATATAAAACATATGAATCAAACGCTAAATAGCGCTCACTAAACATAAAGTTAATGGCTGGAAAAGATTATTCATACCTCTAAATAGGCTGCAGCACCCCTGACGCGCGTTTCGCTAGTCGCTTCTTCATTTTGCATGTATATGTACATTTTTTAAAAAAAATATTTTTTAACAAAAATTATTTTTATGATGAAAAAACCTCTTTTCTTTATCAGAAAACTGGTATAGATTGGAAAAAAGGTATGTTTTAGTATATGGCTGTTATTAGCAAAAATATAGCTGATACATGCTGTTTTAGCCTTTGTTTTCAAAAGATACCGTATGCTGACATCTCCATAGACATCCATAGAGTCAAATATATGCAAAAAGAATGTCATTTTGGGATATATTTGGCAGGTAAGCTTTAGTTTAGCAACTATATTGATCTCCAACCTCCCTTTCACTCATAAATTAATAAACTATTTTTTTCCAGCGACAGATAATAGCAGATCTATTCAACTGTATATAAATTCTATCCTATACACATGCCTTGAATGAGATGGGACCAGAGCTTTAAGCTGTATTCACATGAGTATGTAAAAAAAAGTGAAGAAAAAAAAGTTTTGGTACCGTGTTTTTTTTTCTTTTAACTAAATAGAGGATACCAGAATGTACACTTATGCAACTAAAAGATATTCTGAAGAAGCAGGCACGACTGGACGGTGACATCTTTAACCCCTTCACCCCCAAGGGTGGTTTGCACGTTA
>VIAB01028699.1:0-20687 GCA_009801035.1 Oophaga pumilio
TTCGCCCAGGGCCCATAAAAACCTGGAGCCGGCCCTGCTGGTAAGCATAGTAACAGAGGAAAATGGAACAGGTGACGGCACACCAAAAGAAGATAAAATTAAAAAAACTTTTATTTCGGCAAATCAAGCCATGGTTAAGAACAAAAAACCTGACGCGTTTCTGGTGCGTCTATTGCACCATTAGTCATAGGATACATAACATGGAATGAAGAAACAATATATACAAACAAAGAACCAATCAGAACATATCAGTCATTAATTCAACAAGCACATGGTATGATTGCAAAACTCTGAAGAAAGCAGCCCAACATTAGCAAGCATAGAACAAGTCATTTCTGGAGTTTGTTCCTTAAAGGAATTTAGTGTCCAGTATTAAAATCCAAAATGCTTCACATGTGAATGGTTTTATTATGTGTTACCACCTCATTAGCTGAGATAATAAAGGGATTTTTTTCAGGAGCAAAAAACATAGAAATGGAGGTGTTTCCCTGATGCATATTAACAAAATATTTTGGGCTGCTTTCTTCAGAGTTTTGCAATCATACCATGTGCTTGTTTAATTAATCACTGATATGTTCTGATTGGTTCTTTGTATGTATATATTGTTTCTTCATTCCTTGTTATGTTTCCTATGACTAAGGGTGCAATAGACGCACCCAAAACGCGTCAGGTTTTTTGTTCTTAACCATGGATTGATTTGCCGCAATAAAAGTTTTTTAATTTTATTTTCTTTTGGTGTGCCGTCACCTGTTCCATTTTCCTACACAGACAAGTGTGTCTTGCCTACAGTCAAGCATGGTGGTAGGAGTGTCATGGTTGTGGCTGTATGAGCGCTGTCGGCTGTGGGGATCTACAGTTCATTGAGGGAACCATGAATGCCAATATGTATTGTGACATACTAAAGCAGAGCATGATCCCCTCCCTTCAGAAACTGTGAAGCAGGGCAGTATTCCAATATAACGACCCCAAACATACCTCCAAGACAACCACTGCCTTGTTAAATAAACTGAGGACACACCAACAGACACAACTCGACCATAAGTCCCAAAATTATAGAATAAAGTTTATTAATATAGCAGGGATAACAATGAAGAGAAAAACACCAATGTATAGATAAAAATTAGTATATGCAGAAAAAATAGGGCAATACTATCTAGGAATATTACATACAAATGTTATAGAGTGCTTTAAAAATTATTACTGTTGTATGATATAACAAACAATGTGCACAAAAAAGGTTTTTTAAATAACAAGCATGACTATGCATATATATAAATAGCGTGCAACAAGGAGAAGTAAATGTAATAAAGTGCTAGTGCTGAAGGACACCAGTAGGTGTCAGTATACACACATATTCTGCAAGGACCAGGGCATGTGATATAGTCAGTGTAAAAACAAGTCTGTCATAACTTACAGCATATATAGTGCACCTGGTCTCCCGGATAGGCGCCCTCCCCAACGCGCATTTCGGCATGTTTGCCTTCGTCCCTATCTTGACTATTAGTTTTCTAGTTTAAGAAAAACTACATCTGTACATTCATGTACTTTTACTCATTTATATACTCAATTTTACATATTCAGACTCATCATAATTGTTTCTATTCTAATTATATTTTTTGTATTTTTGTCTGTATTGTTGCAATACATTGTAAGATGGAAAAAAGAGAACAGGAATAAATACCTTGCTGATACATTTTATACTAAGAGAAGCAAGAACATTTTATCATAGATATTTTATAAAAATAGTGAGTATAGAGAGTAATTTTCTAGCTGCTGTTTAGAAATATCATATAGGAAATTCTTCAGATGTAAGCCTCATTCTTACCAAAACCTTATAGCGGTAGTTCAAACACCATATCATTTTTTACAAACAGCATCTAAAAGGAGTGATACTCACCTTAACAATCACCTGTTGCTGCCTTACCTGCGCTTCCCTAACCTCTCACCAGTCTCTCTTTCCTTGGTTCCTGAAATGCATCCAGTGCAGTCAAACAGTGCTTGTAGCAGTAATGCGTATATATGACCTCCGAGATAGTGATATATTACTGCTTCATCCACTGGCAGACACTGTCAGAAAAGGGCCCCAGTGCAAGAATAATATATGGGCCCTTTGCAGCTCATGAGCTCCTAAAAATGCAAAATTTCACTTGCTTTGGAGTTATACATGGCCCACTTACCTGTTGGGCCATTGTGCGGCTGCACAGGTTTCTCCAATGATATGCCTGTCCCTGGCTACAACCAGTGATGGTCCGTAGTGGTCTAATATTGGCAAGCAGTATCATTAGTATAGTCCAGTAAATAGAAATCTGTGGGGAAGCTTCAGAACCAGGGAAGTGTCATAATGAGAGTGGCATTGAATTGGTAAAGTATTACTATTTTTAGTATTTTAGATAATTGATAGATTTTTATAAAGAAAACTATATGGTTGGAGAATTCTTTTAGTTTCACAGGTCACAGTGCTATCCCTGGTTGTAATCTCAACATTGTGTTTTTTGACGGCCCTAAACTGTTGACACTAATGAACTGCTCTAAGTTGTAGTGCTTACAACAGAATCCACAATAGGATCTCAAAATTATACATAGAATTGACCATTCTGCCCAGGGAATTATTGCAAAGAAGCCAGCACGTAGAGTAGATAGAACTTCAATATCTCCTACAAAGAGAAACCTTAGATGGTCACCTTCCTCTCTCTAATACACTAATAAACTATTTTTGGCCTAACATTCAACAGCCACTTATACAACTAAAAATAAATAATATTTTCTATCTGCAGTTGTTGGGTGGCATTATAATAATGATAATCTTTATGTTTATATACCGTTAACATATTCAGCAGTGCTTTCCAGTTTTGCACACATTATGGGTCTGCTCTCCAAATTTGGGGCCATATTTTTAAATTCTGAACACATTAGTGGGGTAACAATCTTCTCAAAAGACTCAAAAGATGCCAGTGGATTTCATGAAACTACTTGACCACCCTATTCACAGTTGTGCTCAAAAGTTTACATACCCTGGCAGAATTTTTGCTTTCTTGGCCTTTTTTCAGAGAATATTAATGAACACCAAAACTTTTTCTCCACTCATGGTTAGTAGTTAGGTGAAGCCATTTATTGTCAAACTACTGTGTTTTCGCTTTTTAAATCATAATGACTACCCAAAACATCCAAATGACCCTGATCAAAAGTTCACTTACCCTGATGATTTTGGCCTGATAACATGCACAGAAGTTGACACAAATGGGGTTGAATGGCTACTAAAGGTAACATCCTCACCTGTGACCTGTTTGCTTGTAATCAGTGTGTGTGCATAAAAGCTGAGTACGTTTCTGGGATCCAGACAGACTCTTGCATCTTTCATCTAGCCACTGACATTTTTGGATTGTGAGTCATGGGGAAAGCAAAATAATTGTCAATGGATCTACAGGAAAAGGTAGTGATGAGACCAAAACTGAACTTTTTGGCCACAACCATAAACATTACATTTGGAGATAGGTCAACAAGGCCTATGATGAAAGGAACACGATTCTTACTGTAAAGCACGGAGGTTTATTACTGATGTTTTGGGGATGTGTGAGCTACAAAGGCACAGGAAACTTGGTCAAAGTTGAAGGAAAGATGAATACAGCATGTTATCAGCAAATACTGGAGGCAAATTTGCAATCATCAGCCCGGAAGCTGCGCATAGGACGTACTTGAACATTCCAATATGACAACGATCCAAAATACAAGGCCAAGTCGACCTGTCATTGACTACAGCAGAACAAAATAAAGGTTCTGGAGTGACCATCTCAGTCTCCTGACTTTAATATCATTGAGCCACTCTTGGGAGATCTCAAGCGTGCAGTTCATGCTAGACAGCCCAGGAATTTACAGGAACTGGGGGCTTTTTGTCAAGAATAGTGGGCAGCTTTACCATCTGAGAAAATAAAGAACCTCATCCACAATTACCACAAAAGACTTCAAGCTGTCATTGATGTTAGAGCAGGCAATACACGGTATTAAGAAATGGGGTATGTGAACTTTTGATCAGGGTCATTTGGATAGTTTTAGTTGTCATTATGATTTAAAATGAGAAAACACAGTAGTTTGACAATAAATGGCTTCACCCAACTACTCACCATGAGTGGAGAAAAAGATTTGGTGTTATCATTCATATTCTCTGAAAAAAAGGCCAAGAAAGCGAAAATTCTGGCAGGGTATGTAAACTTTTGCACACAACTCTATATAGCATTATTAACCATATCATTACACTGATATGATTGTTAAGTGGAATAAAAGAATAGTAGTTTCAATTTTACATAATATCAAAAGAATATAGTAATACGGGAAGAATATACTTGCAGAATGCACAGGCAGGTTTAAATGTTCTAAATCAGCATCTTCTTAGATTTCGGACAGAAGCAAATTAGTAGCAATTTAAAGGCTACGAGTGTGAAAACTCAGTATAGTATTATTTTTTTTTTAAAAAAAAGGTTTTAATATTTAGAAGCTCTTTGAGCTTGCCTTGAAGTTACATGAAAAATAACCACCCCAAAATTGTATTTTTTCAGTGTCTAAGTGTTTCCAGGCTATTCACAGGAACATTAAAATGATACATCTTTACTTTTTAAAAAGCCTATACTTTTTGGCTGCATTTTGTAGTCTGTAACCATAGCTCAATTTTTCCAGCATTCATAATAAATTTTCAAAAGAAGCACAGGATCTGTTTTATATGCATTCTAAGTATTAATAAATCGAAGACAGACAGAACACTTATAATAAAGGAAAATCTATAGTTTCTAGCAGCCTGTGATGTTTTAGAAACATCTTCCTTTAGAAGAGACTTTGAAACATCTAAATACTATGTCATACTGATTCATCAATCAACTATAGTGCAACATGTATCTTCTGAGCAAGCTCTATCATTACAATTACAATGCGCACATTGATAAATTCAACCACACTTATATAAAGAGATTTGTCTGTGAACATAAATTTAAAATTTAATGTAGAGTTTATCATGGTCTGGTGGAAAGATTATACCAAATCCACCACATTCCTATATGAACCCAAAATGTAAATCTCATGAGATGCAAGTCAATTAATTCCAGGACTAAATCTATAGAATACTCCTTAGATACTCGTAATTGAAAGTTTTAAGCTTGTAAGAGAAAGAACGCCAAAAAATGTCATTTAGCAAAAGGTTATTTGGAGCTTGCATTGCTAATAGTCCATATTCACCTTTCAATGTCCTAATACTGACATGTGTGAATGCTGTCACTTCATAGACCACATAAAGGGCATGCCAATGTAAAATTAGACATCTATTTTAGTTAACTTGATGTCAAAGACACTCAACGGTGAATGGCAAGATAACGGTGTTGCCAGGTTACATGACACTCTGAGAATAATTATAACTTCAATTATTTTAATTATGCTATGATGTGCAATGATTATTAGCCAGACAATCGTATCACAGCCAATGCATACATAGAGATGAGATTGGCTTAGCTATTGAAATGAGCAAGTTATCCAGACCTCTGCACACACATCACTGGTCACAGGAAATGTTCTGTCAAAAATAATCAGAAGGGGACATGTCAACATCTGAGCTGGCGCCGATATCTTTTGATTGGACACCTTTGTTAACCCTTTTATGACATTTGATGAAAGTTTACATCATGGACGGGAAGGGGTGCCCGCAAAATGTAAATTTACGTCATAGTAATCATTCAGACACTGGAGCAGTGCCCTCACGATCGCCACTGGGAGCTCGGCATAAGTGATTGCCAAGCCCTGGCTGTCACAGCGAGGAACAGCGCATGCACCACCCTGGGCCATTCAACCACTAAATTCTGCAATCAATAGCGATCACAGCATTTAGAAGGCTTATGATCGGCACCCCCACAGCATCATTGCAAGAGCCCGACCTCCAGGTCTTCATGCTACGGTGGAGTGTTTAGACCTTGCTGGCAGCATGGTATAAGAGGCCTCTGTCTGTGCTGCTCTGACAGGTATAATGCATTGCAGTTCTGTTTCAATGTAATGCATTATACCAGCGAGCAAAGTAATAAAAATTGAAGTCCCATAGAGGGACTAAGCAAAAAAAATTTTTTTAAAAAAAGAGGAAAAATTGTAAAATTATTGTAACAATAAATAGATATATTTATGAAAAAAATACACAAAAAAAGTACTTATCCAGAATGGAATGACCCGATCTATAAGACTGTCACATAATTTAACCCCTTCAGTGAACAGTGTAAAAAATGGCAAAAAACTAAGCTTTTTCTTCGTACTGCTAGTAAAAGTAGAATAAAATGTGATCAAAAAGATGTAAAAATGTAACATCTTGGGCTAAAACAATATTTTTGCGGCAAAAGTGTAATTATTTTTTCTTCACTGGCCAATGACCAGTCAACTACCGCTCTGATTTTACTAGGATCCATGCTTAGGCCTGCTGGGGAGATAATATATCCCAGAAATTGAGTTCTAGCTTGTTCAAATTCACATTTTTCAAGTTTGATATAGGGATGGTTTTCTTGTAGATGTTCCAGGACTAACTGGACATGTCTGCGAGGCTCCTCCAAGGTATCTGAAATTATAAGAATGTCATTGAGATAAACAACAACAAATCGATCTGAGACATCTTGAAAAACATCATTAATGAAGTGCTGAAAGGTGGTAGGGGCGTTGCTAAGGTCTTAAGGCATTACAAGGTATTAAAAATGTCCATATCTATCTCTAAAGGCAGTTGTCCACACATGTCCCAGGCGGATTTGTATGAGATTATAAGCCCTTCTAGGATCGAGTTTAGGAAAAATTCTGACAGAACGCAGTCTCCCCGGCATCTCAGGAATTAAGGAGAGTGAGTAGCAAGTTTTAATGGTCATTTTATTAATTTCTCTATAATCAGTACATGGCCGCAGGCTTGAGTCCTTTTTTTCTACAAAAAACAAGGGTGCTCCAGCTGACGAAGTAAAAGGTTGATTAAAGCCTTTCTCTAAATTTTTGTCTAGGTATTCCTTTAGTACTTTTAATTCTGGCTCAGAAAGATTGTAAATTCGACCAAACGGAATGGACACTCCAGGAAGCAATTCAATGGGGCAGTCATAAGAACGATGAGGAGGCAGTTGATCGCCTTTCTTCTTACTGCAGACCTCACTGAACTACTGGTACTGAGGTGGTAGTTTATCAAAATTCTGATGAGAAATCTCCGATACTTGAAAGTGTTTGAGAACAGATACATTAGCATGGCAATTGTTCATACAGTACTCAGAGGGAAAGGCAATGGTCCTTGATGCCCAGTTACTAGATGGGTTATGGATTGAAAACCAGGGAATTCCCAAAATAACTGGAAATTTTGGAGATGAAATAAGATGAAAACTAACCAGTTTATGGTGATTCGGTTCAATACAGATTTTCAGTTCAATTGTCTCGTGAATAACATGTCCAGACGATATAGTTGATCCATCCACAGTTTCCATATCGAATGGCATAGATTTAGTCCTACTTGCAATGTTATTGTAAGTCCATGAAATTCCCTCCTGCTCCAGGATCTAACATGACAGAGCATTGTATTTTTTTGGCTCCTAATTATGACCTGTATGGGAACGACAAAATGAGATGATGGTGATTGCTCTTTGCCTTTATCCTACATTACAGATGAGATGGTCTGCATAACCGGATCTTGCCGTTCAAAAAGTTCTAAACTGCTTTCAGTCTTGGCATTAGCACTATGGTCCTTTTTTTAGGACAGTCGATGGCAAAATGTCCAGTGCCTCCACAATAGAGACATAGATTCTCTGTACGCCGCCTCTCCTTCTCTACTGCAGAGAAAGGTTTACAGATTGCATCACTTTGCATAAGTTCAGGAACACTTTCCATTTCCTGTTGTTTTTTTAATGCTGATTGAGTAAAGGAGTAATTAGGGGTGTTTCCAAAAACTCGCAGTCTTTCCTTTCTTCGTTCCGTGAGTCTCTGATCAATTCAGATGCACAGTTGAATAAAATCCTCCAAATTATCAGGGGTCTCACTCTCAACCCTTGCAAGTTCATCTTTTATTAGCTCTAATAATCCTCTGGGCAGAAAAATTCTATGTGGTGTCTGCCACCCAGCGGCGGAATTCGGAATTATATTCAGCTACATAGCGCCACCCTTGACGTAAGTTATGCAATTTGGTTTCAGCTGTAGCACAATGATTTGGGTCATCAAACACTTGGTTCATAGCAGTGAGGAAAGAAACTAAGTCTTTTTGGAGGTCAAAGTTCTTCTCTACAGAAGGTGAGCCCCATGAAACAGCTCTCATCAGTCAGGAGATTAATGATAAACAGGACACTTTTCCTGTCACTGGTAAACGGAGAAGGTTGCATCTGGAAATAGATATGGCTTTGATTTAGGAATCCACGGTACTGATAACGATCCCCACTGAACTTTGCGGGCAGTGGCATGCATGCATTTGCTTCCGGGCCTGAGTTGCGCAAATCCAGAAGTTACCTGTGTTTGCAACTTTGACAATTTTTCTTGGTATGAGGCACGAAAATTCTGAAGTTCAGCAACTTGTTGCCTCAGTTGGGCTGCAAAAGAATCCATTTTGTGTGCTTGATTATTCTGTTATGGACTGACCTGGTTTGGAGTAGTGATATTGTAACCTCTAGAGGCAGCACTGGCAGGTAGCATAGTCAGGGATAGCCAAGGAGTCGGTGCACAGGAACAGCAATGTAGTTTCAAGGAATAAGCAGCAATCATAGTCAAGGAAGCCAGAGGTTGTTACCAGGAGCAGCAGTGTCGTTTGAAGGAATAAGCAGGAATTGTAGTCAGGGAAGCCAGAGGTCATTATCAGGAGCAGCAATGTCATTTTAAGAATCAGCAGGTAGAAGGAAGATTGACTAGAGGCTGCTAGATCAAAAAACAATCAAGGAAAGGAGAGCAAGGCCAGGTTTAAATAAGGTGTTCAATCAGGATGGAGCCAATTAGAAACTCAGGGTGGTGACCAATAGCGATGAGCGAATTTTTTTGGAAAACGATCGCCAAACATAAATTCAGCACGAATATGGCACATTCAGATTCGTGATCGGAAACCCGAGCAAAATTTTATAAAATCGTTAAAAATCATTAACATTGTGCCAATCAGGGCACAGAAAACACCCACAATGTCCTAACACAACAGCTTGTGTTATTGGCTGCTCAAATCACATGTCCCTCTCCATATACTGTAAATAGCAGACATTTTGACACTGTAACAGAGCAGAGAGGCTGCTCCTGATGCTGGTACTGCTAACAGCAAAATTTTATCTAGTCAGTTGTATATCAGTCAGATAGTGTAGCTAGATAGTGTCCAGTGTGGCTGTAAAATTTACCGTCTGAAATTTTTCATTTTTTTGGGGCCATTACTGAGGTCCACAGACAAAGCCAGCAGGGCACGTGTTGTGCACTGCTTCTATTGTGCTGCATACAAGAGAATAGCATTCTAACTAATATTCACTAGCTAAATGTGAAACAGCCTGCTGTATCCCACCTTGTCATTTTGTGCTGTGGTGATATGAAACTGTCTGCAAACCTAAGGCATATTAAAAAAAATTATAATTTTTTCTGTTGCTAAATGTAAAACAGCCTGCCGTATCCAACATTGTCATGTTCTGGTGGTGATATGAACCTGTCTGCAGACCTAACACGCATTAAAAAAATTCTAATTTTTTCTGTTTCTGAATGTGATACAGACCGCTGTATCCAATATTGACATGTTGTGGCGTTGAAATGAACCTGTGTGCAGACCTAACGCGCATTAAAAAAATTCTAATTTTTTCAGTTCTTGAATGAAATACAGCCCGCCGTCCCCAACATTGTCATGTTGTGGTGGTGATTTGAACCTGTGTGCAGACCTTACGTGTTGTTAGTATCCCTGGCTGCGATGCTCACCTTGCTTCCTTCTCGTCCCGGGTCCCTCGCCGTGTCTCACCTGCACTTCTGGGTCCTCAGCCACGCTGGGGTTCCCGCTCTTCACGCATGCGCGCTAGATCACTTGGGTCGCAGTTGTGCGCACTCCCGGTTTCTTAATGCTGCCAGGTTGTACTGACCCAGAAGCATTGCCCTGCTTGGGCAATGGCCTCCGGGTATATCAGGCTGCTTCCTGTTAGAGGAAGTGCCTGATTATTATGGTGCTTACCTCAGTGCCCTCTCGTGGTCCCTCTTAGGTGCATACTGTGCTCTGTCGCTGTTACTGTGCGTTCCCTGTGCATACTCAGCTCTGTTACTGTGTGTTACCTGTATGTGCTCTGCTCCATCCCTATCACATTGCGCTTCCCAGCGCATGCTCCATCCTGTCCTGGATCCCGTACCCTCTGTGTGAACTCTACCTTGTCCTGGATTCCATGCCTCTTTGTGGACAAGCTGTTCCGACCTGCTCTTGGTGAGTACCCTGGTTTCTCCCCTTTCCTTTGACCCGTCCCTCTGGTACTAGCAATTGCGGTATACATTCCCCCTGGGCCTACCCCTACCGCTGTATAGGGGTTGGTTCCATCTGGCCAGCTCGCCCAGGTTCAGTCGGCTCCACGATCCAGTGGGTCCACTCCGGTTTCCGTAACATGTGCATTAAAAAAGTTCACATTTTTTCTGTTGCTGAATGTGATACAGCCCGCTGTATCCCACATTGTCATGTTGTGGCGGTGATATGAACCTGTCAGCAGGCCTAAGGCACATTAAAAAAATTCTAATTTCTTCTGTTGCTAAATATGAAACAGCCTACCATAACCCACATTGTCATTAAAAAAAAAATATTTTCTTTTGCTGAATGAGTTACAGCCCGCCGTTTCCCACATTGTCATATTGTGGCGGTGTTATGTACCTGTCTGCAGACCTAACGGGCATTAAAAAAAATTCTAATTTTTCCTGATGTTGCTGAATGTGATGCAGCCCGTCATATCCAACATTGTAATTTTGTGACGGTGATATGAAGCTGTCTGCAGACCTCAAGCACATAAAAATATTTATTTTTTTCTGTTGATAAACGTGATACAGGCCGCTATATCCAACCTTTTCATTTAGTGGCGTTGAAATTGTTCTGTATGCAGAGCTGTTGCACATTAAAATTTATTTATATTATCTTTTTAGTAACGTGATACAACAGCTGAGATCTGAGTTTGAAATTGTTTTGAGCCTATCTTCTAGATTATGTGCTTCTTTGGCATCCAATTTCTCACGGGCATCTTTTATACGTAGCTTGAGACACGCATCTGTTACACCTATCTTCTAACGAGCATCAAACGCTCTCTGGTAATTGGTGTTGCGTAGATGAGTAATAGTTGTAGACTGGAACCTGGATGTGGTACTTCCCATTGCCGCCCTGTTATTCATCTTGTTGTACGTTCCCATTCCCGCCCAAAAAGATTCTTCTGTTACTAATGTCATACAGTAGGGGACATGTCACTTTGAAATTGTTTGGAGCATCTACTCAATCTTATACAGGCCTTATCGACAAGCCCAAAAAGATTCTTCTGTTACTAACGTTATACAGTAGGGGACGTGTCACTTTTAAATTGTTTGGAGCATCTCATCAACGTTATACAGGCCTTATCGACAGGCAAAAAAAAATCTTCAGTTACTAACATCATAAAGTAGGGGACCTGTCACTTTGAAATTATTTGAAGCACTAGTCAATCTTATACAGGCCTTATCGACAGGCCCAAAAAAATTCTTCTGTCATTAATGCCATACAGTAGGGGACATCTCACTTTGAAATTTTTTGGAGCCTATCTTCCAGATTATGTGCATCTTTGGTATCCAATTTCTCACTGATATCTTTTATACGTAGCTTGAGACACACATCTGTTACAACTATCTTCTAATGAGCATCAAACGCTCTCTAGTAATTGGTGTTGTGTAGATGAGTAATATTTATAGGCTGGAACCTGGATCTGGCACTTTCCATAGCCGCCCTGTTATTGATCCTGTTGTACATTCCCATTCGCACCCAAAAAAATTCTTCTGTTACTAATGTCATACAGTAGGGGACATGTCAGTTTTAAATTGTTTGGAGCATCTTGTCATTGTTTTGCAGGCCTTATCGACAGGCCCCCAAAAATTCTTCTGTTACTAACATCATACAGTAGGAGACATGTCACTTTGAAATTGTTTGGAGCATCTACTGAGATTCTTCTGTTACTAACGTTATACAGTAGGGGACATGTCACTTTGAAATTATCGACAAGCTCAAAAAGATTCTTCTGTTACTAACGTTATACAGTAGGGAACATGTCACTTTGAAATTATTTGAAGCATCTAGTCAATCTTATACAGGCCTTATCGACAGGCCCAAAAAATTCTTCTGTCATTAATGCCATACAGTAGGGGACATCTCACTTTGAAATTATTTGGAGCCTATCTTCCAGATTATGTGCATCTTTGGTATCCAATTTCTCACTGATATCTTTTATACGTAGCTTGAGACACGCATCTGTTACAACTATCTTCTGACGAGCATCAAACTCTCTCTGGTAATTGGTGTTGGGCAGCTGAGTAATAGTTGTAGGCCGGATCCTGGATCTCGTACTTCCCATAGCCGCCCTGTTATTGATCCTGTTGTACGTTCCCATTCCCTCCAAAAAAATGTCTTCTGATACGAACGTCATACAGTAGGGGACATGTCACTTTTAAATTGTTTGGGGCATCTAGTCAATGTCATACAGGCCTTATCAACAGGCCCAAAAAAATTCTTCTGTTACTAACGTCGTACAGTAGGGGACAACTCACTTTGAAATTCTTTGAACATCTAGTCAATGTTATACAGGCCTCATCCACACCAAAAAACAAAAAAAAATCTGTTACTAATGTCATACAGAAGGGGAAAACTCACTTTGAAAATTTTTGGAGCAGATCTTCTATGTCATGCAGGCCTCATCGACACTGAAACAATTCTTTCTGCTGTGAGTAATGTGATTAATCACACTATGTTTCACCTTCTAATTTTGTGCTGCTGAAATTCAGTTGTGTGCAGAGGTTGTGCATAGTAAAAAAAATCTATTTTTAGTTGCTAATAGTGTGCTCCTACCACACTATCTGAGCAACATGACTAGGAAAAAGAGAGGTCGTGGAGGAAGGGTGATTAGGCTTGGTGTTCGAGTTGTATGTGGGGTAAGTGTTAATGTTTCTGAAAGCACTAGTGATCCACTAATGTGACGTCCTATCCAAAGACAACTGACAACTTCTGTTACTAGATGTTGTAGTTTTTAGTGTGCTGCATTGTTCTTGCATAATTGCAGTCTCTGATATCTTTAGTGGGGCTTATGTGCCTGCTGTTGCTGCTGCTGCTGGAGATGTTAACAATAATTTGGGGAAATGTGAACAGTCCTGCTTGCGAGTCCATCAGCTGGGTTGGGTGTAGTGGAAGACCTGTCGGTCCCTATTATACTATTTCTATTGTAGTAAAATTGATGCCACTTTGCTAGTGTTTGACACTAAATTTTGTAAATGTGTACATTCTGCTTTGGGTCTCTCTCATGTGTGTTGCCCCTAGCAGTAGGCCTCCCATACCTGCTGTCATCCACTGTCTTTGAGTTAACTACCCGTGTTACTATCCTTACATTTTTCTTACAATAGTAATATACTGTACAAAACTGATATATGTGCCACCTGAGTGTGGCTGAACATCACTTTCAATTTTTGTTTTTTTTTATCACTTATATAGCGCCAATAATTCAACATTCGCTTTATAGACATTACTGGCATTGTCATCATTGGGACTCACAATCTAAATTTACTTTCTGTATGTCTTTGTAGTGTGGGTAGAAAAATAATTACTCGGATTAAACCCTCGCAAACACGAGTAGAACATACAAACTCTTTGCAGATGCTGTCCTTGGTGGGTTTGTAACACAGGACTACAGCGTTGCAATACTGCTAATGTTTTTTCATTGACAACTGAACGTTTCTGTGGTTGGAAGGCTATCAAGGCGATTCAAACTGTGAGCCACACTGCTGTGTTGGGGAAAACCACTGTCAAGATTGTCTTCCAGCATATTTTGATACTGCAGCACAGGCGCGTCCCTTTCAAGGGGGAGACGCAAAAGGAAAAATTTACCTTTGCATTGTGGCTAGAACACAATGGCAACCCAGTAGTCAGCATGATTTGGAATCATAACTATACGGGTATAGTATATGATTGTTACTATATGGGTAACAATCATGTTGCAGATAGTGCTGCAAGAAGGTGCTCATGGGTTGGTCTCTTTCATGAGGTCCAACTCCGCATGGTGTTGGTGGTGTTATAACACTCAAGCTTTCTTCCTCCATCCCCTCCTGACAACTACGACAACATAGAGGTAATCATTATAGTCTTCATCTCCTAACTGTGGTGTTGCGCGTCCATCACCTCTTTCTTCTTGTCCTTTTCATGGTCCTTCTTCATTTGTTCCTTCCATGGCAAACGTCTGTGAGACAGCAGACCTGAACTTATAGATATTGTTAACCCTAAAGGCATCCTCCTCTGCTTCCTCCTCTTCCCAAATGACAGTAATAAGGATACTGATGATGGCATCATCACCACTAACCATCTTAGTAGTCATTAAGAAAACATACAGAAGGGTGCAGAGGTCCTTCATCTGTATCCAGTATGCAAGTGTGAATTGCACCACGTCCGTACTGCATTGTGCCAGGCTATGAAAAATATCATCCTGCACCAGGTCTCAGTGCTGCTGCCACAGTCGCTGCAACATGTGCAGAATTTAATTTCATGGTGTGGTCATATTGCATATTAACCAGTTAATCGGCAGTCCAAAACTGAAGTGGAATGGTGAAAGTCAGCATGACAATGGTTTCTGCAGCAGTGCATCAAGGCTGGGACAGTGGCAGAGGAATTGCTGTACCATCAGATTGAGGATGCGAACCATGCAATGCACATGTGTAAGGTTGGTCCGGCATAGGGCCACCACCAGGTTTGCACCGTTATCGCATATGGCCTTCCCTGGCTCCAGGTTGAGTGTAGAGACAGCCATTGCTCAAACTCAGCATGGATAGCTGTCCACAACTGTTGATCTGTATGACTGCGATCTCCAAGGCATATTATTGTAAACACTGCCTGATTTCGGTGACCCTGGCTGCACAGTATGGAGATGGGGAAGGATTCTTTCTGTAGGTGGAGGCCCTAGAGGAGGTAAAGGAAGCAAACGCACTGCAGGAACTTTTACATACAGATGTTTGTTCCGCATCAAGATTTGGTGTCTAGTGACATCTTGGCATCTACTGCTTTAATTCTCCATCCCCTGGTGTGTACTAGTGTAGTTCTCCAACCCAAGCGATTTAGTAGTTTAGTTCTCTAATCCTGTTCATGCTTGCTTGTCCAGGTGTCATTGTTGAAATGCACCTTGGCAGACATAGAATTTTTCAGGGAACGGGTGATGTTGTCTGCAACTTGTTGCTGTAGCGCAGGCACATCTTTCTTACAGAAGTAATGGTGGCTGGGCAACTAGTATTGGGGGGGACTAGGACAGCCATCAGCTTTCGGAAACCGTTTGTATCCATAAGGCGTAAAGGCTGCATTTCTGTGGCCAACAGATTGGAGCAGCTTTACAATAATCACATAGATCATAGGCCATGAGTCATATAGAAACAAGCGCTGTGATCTTAGTAGAGAATAGCTCTCAGCTGGCTCCTATCGTCCAGACAATGACACGATTGGGCCATGAATCATCCGAGGAGGCCACAGCCTGTTCACAATAATTAGTTCTCAGAAAATTAATAGTGAGCATACAGCTTATCTACGTCCAGATTACAATACATGGAATATGCATATATTTTGCTGTACGATCACTGCTAACTCCACGATAACCCTACACTCCTCGCTGCCAAAACAATCCTGTTTTTAACCCAATAAATAAATGCAGGGCGATTGGACGCAATTCTTCTTTTGAGGTTCACACCATCAGGGTGTTCCATCCCTTCTACCTCAGAGTAGCAGTCATATACCGGCCCCCAGGCTCACCCATCCACTTCCTTGACCACTTTTATGCATTGAGTCCACACTTCATGTCCTCAGAATTGACAAACCTTATCCTGGGAGACTTTAACAGCTCCACCTCCCCAACTGCATCCAGCTTCTATCTCTAGCCAATTCTCGTGGCCTCTCACAACTTTCAAACTCTAGCAAAATACTGCAGGAGAGAGGAGCGCAAAAAGGGTCTTATCCGAGGTTAAACTAATTCTTTGATCAGTTTGCACTCACCTGATTTTTGATACCAAGGCATATAGATTCATCCTCTCCACAAGCTACAGCGGATCCACGGGTCAAACCGATGACCGAATCATAATATAATAGGGAAAATTGTGGTTATCATCCGCGCTGCTATCTAAATAACGGTTCAGTTATGTAGATGGTGAAGAAATGATATTGTATTCTCTCAACGCATTTCAAAGTCTACAGGACTTCTTCCTCAGGAGCTGCTATAGTTCAAACTCAATCTCTGAGACACACAAAGATGGTAACACCCCTGATCTGCACTTTGTCCAGTTCAGTTCAATCTCCTACCTAGATGACTCACCTCTTACCCTTTGTCCCCCATGAAACTAGGAGTATAACCTAAAAATACATGTGTTTAGGGTGGCCTATCATGTTCTCCAATCAAAGTCCTTTTTTATATATCGCTTATTCTCTACATCTCTGAACATAATTCACTATCAAACTCAACCGTACCCAAAAGGCTCATGCAGCCTTTATCTTCCCCCATTTCCTCAAGATGGTTGTGCCATCATTGTAAATAAGCTCTTGCAAATGGTGTCACCCCCACCTCATTGTAGATTGTAAGCGCTGAAGAGCCAGGTCATCATTATTTTTGCTTTAATTGTTTGATTATCTTAAACTTGGTAACTTTTGGCTGCTTTATATGAACTGCTGACTCGTAAAGCTATGCATAATGTGTTTGTGATATATAAATAAAGTTTATTATTATTAGTAGATTGAAAATGGTGAAATTCAAACTTTTAAATGTGCCATATGTAGGAGTGAAGAATCTTTTAAGTGAGCATAACTGCACAAACAAGGGTTTTGTCACGTCGCCGTTGGATTCAGTGGCTGGTGTTCCTGCCTTGGCCGCTGGGAGGCGCCGGACTCCTTCGGCTGGTGGTGCCGGTGATAGGAGTGCGGTATCCTCATATGGTTCCGATCCTTTGACGCCGGCCTCTGTTGCTGCGCATCGCCATGTTTCGCCTGTGGGTAATGTTGGCGACAGAGAAGGGGTTACTGCGCAGGCGTCTGGTGGGCATAGGTTTTGCTCTTCTGTCAGAGGTGAAGTGGTTGGTGTCAGTCATGCATCACCATCTGGCCTGGTTCTGGGGGCGGTCCAGATGAGGTCATCAGACTGTGAGCCTGTGAGAGATAGCCATGCCCTTCAAATGCCTTGCAGCCTGGCTTGTAGGCAGCCAGATATAGTCTTGGTTTCCCCAGTGTGCTAGTTTGTTTTGCTATTGTATTTCTGACCTTTGCCTGGATTTCTGACTGTTCTACTGCCTGCCGATTTTGTACCTCTGGTGTCCGCCTGGTTTTGACTTGAACTTTAGCCTGAATTTCTGACCCTTCTACTGCCTGCCGATTTTGTACTTTTGCTCCCCTCCTGGTTTTGACCCTTGAACTTCTGACTACGCACTTGATCTCGCTTTTTATTCCCGTCCTAGCGTCCTTCCTACTCCAGTCCACTGCTCTCATAGGCAGCTACCCCCTGGGCTTCGCTATAATTCCAGATCCCTGTATAGGGGTAAAGGGTCTCGGGGTTTCTCGGGGTGCTGTCTTACCTGCAGTTCAGACCTGCAGTGGGCGGAAGCCACAGGTTTGCTGCTGTGCAGACACAGGGTGGAGTAGGGTGAATACGACATGCTGCTGGACTGTGAGAGAGGTGCAGGTGGGGACGTTACGGTGGATTGAGAAAGATGGGGTGTGCTTGGTAGGTAAGATCAGTCAAAAACAGCAGGCATGTCCAATTATATATCAGCTGACAAGCTCTCAATCACCCCAACTGTAGGGGGTAAACAAATGGAGGTTCTTTGGCCAGATACCTGTGTGATAACACTTGCCACGGTGAGGGAGGAGGAAGAATCAGAATATGTGGTTGATGGGGTGGACGGTGGTTGGTGAGACCCTCGATCATGCTTGTGCCAGGTCATGCATGTAGTACTGAAATGATTGCATTTTTTTCACTCTACTAGGTTGTTTTTAAAAAAGTTGACAGATAATATGATTTTTTAAATATTTTCAGGGCTGAAAAAAATACCCGAGCTAGGCAACTGCAGAAACGCTGCTGTCCACTGCCAGAGTAGGGCCTCAGGATGCATTGGTTGTCATGGTTGCATAACTCTGTGTCTACATAACCTCCTCGTCTTCCTAATCTTCCTCCTCTGCTGAGCTACTCAGCTGCATGCCTCTGGGTTTACACAAGTGTGATCTACTACCTCATCGTCATCCTCTCTGTTCTTCCACTCCTCGCCCTGAGAGTCACCCTCCTTCTCTTCCTGCCTTGACAGCACAATACAGTCTGTGGGCACATCAAATATCTGAGTCTCATCACAAATGGATCACCTTCACCCAACGAGGTTAACATCTGTTGACGAGGGCTTGGTTTATGCTTGGACAAAACTTCTTCCAGCCATACATCTAAGTAAAAAGAAAATTTGGCCGTCGGTGCAGATGATTTTCTCCTTTTGACTCTGTGAATCTTTAGAGTACACTTCCTATGCCCATGGCACACAATGTGTGAAGAGATCTGCAGACTCAGTCATCTGTGGTTCCCAACAGTCAGTTTGGCGCTTGGAAAGTTGTGATGTGGGGGAAAAAAAGGTTAATTGGGGTACCACCACTGAGGACTGTACTGCAGTACTGTGTGTGTGATGTTAAGATGGAGGAAGAGGAGCAGAGGCCACTTGATGCAGCGCTTGCCATCTGCTGGAGCACATGATATTTCTGGCCCTCATCTACAAAGCATTCGGTTGTATGGCTGCCAAAGAAAGGGAGCGGAGTTGCCCGTCCAGTAACAGAAGTTGTAAAAATTCTGCGCAAATTCTGACTGAAGCAAAATAAACCGACTTCTCATCGATCATATCATACCTGTCTTGCAACCATACACAGCTACTCAGTACTTTCAAATCTTTCCTGTGTCCACCAGTTCCCCCTCCCTCTCATCTTATCTGAATACTTTGCCTCAGTCACCACCTGTGAACGTGACACAATAACGTACAACCTCATTCCAAATTTTACAACAGTCTTTATCACATGCATAACCCACCTCTTCAACCTGTCACTACTGGTGTCTTCCATCCTGATTGACACACCTTGATCACACCCATCTTCGAAAAGCCCACCCTTGACTCATCCTCTGTGTCTACCTATCGCCCCATATTATTTCTCCCCTATGCCTCCAAACTACTGGAACAACACGTCCATTTTGAACTATCATCCCACCTCTCCTCTTGCTCCCTCTTTGACTGGTTAAAATCTGACTTCAGACAGCACTATTCCACTGAAACTGCCTTGACTAAACTCACCAGCAACCTACTAACTGCCAAATGAAAGCGACGCGAGTTTGTACTCCTCCTTCTCCTGGACCTGACATCTGTCTTTGACACAGTGGACCATTCCCTCTTACTACAGACTTTCTGATCTGTTGACATTACAGACTTGGTCCTTTGTTGGATCTCCTCATACCTAATAGACAGGACATTCAGTGTCTCTAACTCACACACCATCTCCTCACCTCCTCATCCTGCCCCCTATGTGTCGTTGTCCACTGAGGTTCAGTTGTAGGACCAGGAACTATGCTTAGAGGGTGCACGCGGGCGCTCTCTCCCTCATCAACCTAAGGTATTCCTAACCCATAGCTGGGAATACTTTAGCCTTCTATTTAAGGCTTCTCCTCCAATATGGAGGTGCCTGAGCTATGTTGTTAGTTTTCCTTGCATGCTTGCCAGTTGTCAGGTTCTCCAGGTCCACCTGTCTGCTTATCTACCCTGTACCCCTGTGTTTTTACCTGTCTGTGCCCGTCTGCTCGTACCTGTCTGCATTCTTATGTCCATCAGCTGGTCCAGATCGCACCTGCTAGCGCCCATCTGTCTAACACCTGGTCAGCCCACACCTGCCAGAGCTTTTCTGCTCCTCAGCCGGTCCCATCTGCACCTGTGGTTCCAGAGTCCTTACAGTGCCTGCCTGCATTTTTCATTCCTCCTTTCGGCCATAGCAGCTTACCCACTGTAGAGGGGTCAGCTGCCACATTCTGTAGGTCAGCCATGGAGTAGCACCTGGTGCCACCTCTTTGTACCTCCCTGGGTCACAGTTTTCACCTGCTGCCACTTGTCCGAGTAGGGATTTGGAAGGCCACCCAATTACACCCCTTCCAGGCTTTCAGAGGAATATGGAACAGTTATTCCTTCACCTGGCCCATTACAGTCTCCATCCGCTGGGTTGGTTGTAGTGGAAGAGTGTCAGTCCCTGCTATATTAATTCTACTTTATTACAATTGATGCCACTTTGTTGGTGTCTGCACTAATTTTTGTAAATGTGTAGACTCCTGGTTGGGTGTCCATCTGCTAGACTGGGTGTAGTGAAAGACCTGTGTCAGTCCCTATTATACTATTTCTACTGTGGTGAAATTGATGCCACTTTAGTGGTGTCTGCCAATAATTTTTGGAAATTGAACACTCAGGGAGGCTAGTCCTGATCTGGCACACCCCAATAAGTTTGC
>VIAB01028701.1:2278-13196 GCA_009801035.1 Oophaga pumilio
TCTCGTTTGCGATCTCGCTTAGTGTGGCATACCCTTAAGACTATGTATGGACAATAAAGTCATCAGTATTTGTTGAAATGCTATGCTGTCACTTTGTGTGGACGGTCTTCATTTCTTAGAGCGCTCTCAAAATACTTAGTCTGATTTGGGAACAACGGCAGCAAACATGAGGATAGATTTATCCTAACCAAATTTCCATAACACTTCCCTCTGAATGCGGTGAAACAGACGCATCTGTAGCTCCCCAACGTGGGTGGGGTCCCCATGCATTTCTTCCAAGATCACCTTATACAGTGTATCCCACTCATGGGGGAACGGAACATGACAGAACACTGAACATCACCATCCAGGGCCATCACAGCAATCTCAGTTTGCATAACAGGGGTCATGGGGTGTATCTGCAACATGCTCTTAACTCTCTTGGTCCAGTCGCACAACATTATATTACTCCCCGTGAATTTAGGAGATTGCTGTACATGGCCCCCAATGTCAAGCTGGACTTGTGGTGGATTGGTCTGTTGCGTTTGTGTCCAAAGACTGCATCCTACCGACTATGCCAAATGTAATGCAGGTAATTGGATGCAGCAACACAGAGGCGAAGAGCAAGGGTTTACAAGGGTTTGGTTTAATTTTACAGGGAGGAATCGCTTCACAGGGAGCAACAGGGCTAAATCAGATTTAAAGCTAACGAGTACAAAGAACAGGGTAACTTAAGGCAAAAGTTTATGAGTATATCTGTTTCACTTAGCGTAAGTACGTTGCAGGTCACTTCTTCAAAGATGAAAGCTGAAAGCCGGCTGATGCCGGTGTTGAGGTCTTCAGGCTTCCCTGCCCAACAGATCCATTTGAACTCTTCTGGCAGCAACGGGCGGTCACCGGTCTGACCCATTGAGCCCCTAGGCTATCACGCTGCCAGAAGCGATTCACAACATGTTCTGCAGTCAGGAGTCCCGTACCACTGTGGCACCCCTGAGGGTTCAGTTGCCACAGAGGTATTGCACCTCATCCAGAGGTGTGATACTCCACTCTCAGGTAAGAAGGGAGCACCACCCAGGACTCTAACACCTGCACCCAACACATACTATAGCAGCCAGGCAACTTGGACGTACCCTAAGAGAGGATGGTCTCATCCCAGGCTGGGTAGGAAAGAGTGCATGGATGGGTGGAGTTAGGTTGAAGGATGGGAAATGAAGCTTGAGAAGTCAGGAAACAGTGTCTAGTCAGACAGTCTGGGAGGGGACCTGGAGATGATAGGAGCTCGGCCCCAGACATAGAATGTTAGAGACAGAGAAGCATAGAAGGAAGCTTCTGGAAGGAGAGATGGGATCCTTGGGGCACGGATAGTGAGTAATCCGTCCGTTAGGCCCGATCCAATTGTGGAGGGACCAGGTCGCAGAAGGGACACAGGCCCATTAGCCTAGTGGAGAACTTTAAGACTCAGCTAGCAAGCCGGAGGCAGTGGCATCTCTAGGTGCCTCAGCTACTGAATCGCAACTATCTTTGCTGAAAAGGTAGCCATATAGGAGCAAGGAAACGCAGAGAAGACATTATCCGACAGGGTCCGTGGCTACTGGCTCGGGACACTGGTTGCGAGGTGTTGGCAGGAAGGAGAGGCGAGTAAAACAACACAGTGAGTCGACAGCAAAGTGAACATATAGAAAGGAGTCCTGGAAAGGTGTTTCCCAATCTACCTGGGAGTTTGCTTAGCCCCTCACCTGGAGGACACTGTACCAAGTGGGCATCTGTGCTGCAGCCAGAACTGTGAGTGAAGCTTTGGAAACTGCATTGGACTGTGTCTCGTCAAATTCTTCCTGCGGCACACATTCCACTCTACTACATCTTTCAGCACCATTACTCTCTACAACATCTCTCTGCCCTGAGACAACAAGCTTCACCTGTGGGAAGTTATTCCAACTCTGCTGCATCACCACCAGTCTCAAAGGATCTGCACTGCAGCGCTGGTCTCCTCTGTCCCGAAACCACAGGTGATGTCACGAACATTAGTACAAACTCTTATCATCCCCTGTAAATATTCCCTTTTTATTGGATGCCCAGGGCCACGGACCGAGTCACTGTTGCCGTGACACATCCCTTTAAGACACCGACCCGGTACCGAGTGTCCCACTGCCCTGGCGGGCGAACCAACCTGTCGTCACGAACAGGATATCAAAGCCCGGTATCACCGGGTCCTGTGCCCCTACTCTGAACTGTCTAATGTGCAAGAGGAATTGCTTAATGTGCTAGAGACTTTGTTGAAAATTGTGAAAGACTACCGCCATATTTGCACCACGAGGCGCGCAATAAGATGAAGGGCGTGTCATCGTGGGTGGGACCCCACAAGGTGGCGCGAAAGATATGGCCACCCAGTCTAAGTGTTACTGCGCAATGAGAACTTGTCTGTGTGACGATAACCTGGGATGGGAGCTCCATTCCCTATTACTGTTCCAGAACTACTACCCCCATCGTGTTTTGTGCCTGCAACCACTTTCCCCCATTGCCTGAAGTTACAGCTTACTCCTTCCTCTCGCCCCCACCTCAGGAATGTCTTTGTCTTCAAACCCTGCGGGACTGTCCCATAGCATGGGAATTCATTCATTCTGTCATAACACGCTAAGAGTTTATGATAGAAGCACGAAAGTTACAGTTCTGCAACATGCTCCTATCAGGCTCCGCTACAGTGGTTCTGGTTACGTGCAAGCCCCAACAGAAAGTATGGAATAACTAGTCCGAGTTTGAACTCATTAGAACACTAATTTCAGAATAAGGTGAATGATGGTTCTGCCGAGGCTCTGCTAGATTCTTAAGCCCAGTTATATAGCCGAGAAGGTTTCAGAGACAAAACTACAACTTGGCGCAAGGGGAGGACCCCGGTAACTCCACCGTTTTCATGATGTAATGACCCAGAATTATAGAGTACAACCACTGAGTCAGGGTGTCAGATTCTGCAAGAGAGCCTGAGATAGACAGCCACACTGTCATGCATGGTGATGTGCGGCCCCCCTCCCTTTCCCCCAGCCTGATTCACCGGAATGATCTAAGTGCCATGTAAGTTTTCTTCTTTAACCCTGTTTTATTTGTAATTGCGTGTACATATTTTAATTGTCTCCTTTTTGTAAAACCTTGTTTTAAAACTTTATAAACACTGTCAAACTTTTTGGAGTAAAGATATAAAATTACTAGTTTGGTCTCTATGCTCTGTAACGAATTTGCACATGCCTGAAGTATACTATGCTACTAAATTGAAGTGGCCTCTGACCCACATTCTAAACTCAGAGGCTGGTGGCAGCAAGTGAGTGTGTGAAGTGCTGAGCTTTCGGGTAGCGTTGGCAGTGACGGAGCGGGTTTTATAAGTGTATTGCCTGGCTGCGGCTAGGAGTAGTTATAATTCCCTCACTGTAGTGTACCCAATAGCCAGAACACGTCCAAGCGGCCCGTCCAGTGACTAATTATCCTAGGTGCAGTTCCCTGACTGACCTGAGGGTAAGGGGGGCGCCGGAGAGCTGCAAGTTCCTAAGTGGAACTGGGAATTGGGATAAGTATAAATCCCTGCATTCAACCTATCGGTGGCATCGGTGGGATCCTAACCTGTGATCCCTCGGGCCTCCATCTGTGTGCTGTTCGTGACTGTCTGTTAACACGAGAGATCCGCCTCCTGATCATAGATGGCGGGAAAAGGAGGAAGAAGAAGGTCCGCCCCAGAAGAAAAAGCGGGAACTCCTGCGAGCTGCGACACAAGAGCCAATCAACAAGATGGCGGCTGGTGGTGACCAGGGGTGCGGAGGAGCGGAGGAAAGCTCCTTCCACAGCCTGAAGGGAGAGGAGGTACCACCAGTGGCCATGGACCAGGCGCTGCCGGAGCAGGAGAAGCAGGAGCTGAGCCAGCAGCTGATCAGAGTGGAATCTGAAGCGCAGAAACAATGGCGGGCCACGCTGAGCCACAGACAGCCTTTGGAGCCGCAGTGCCCTCTCTGGCGACCCGACGCTTCTGTCTCTGAGGAAGAAGAATGCGGCCCCGAATCAACCAGAGAGGCTGCAGACCCGGCCTCGGCGGATGAGGAATCGCTACTTGGCCCGCTGCCCACACCACCATCTCGTGAGCCCGGTAGGCCGCATGCATCCCTGGACTGGGATCGGCCATGAGGTCTGAGGGACACCTTCAGAGCGGTGCTGCAACCAACGCCCGCGGAAAACCAGGTACACGCTGAACGTGTGGTTACCGCTGGTCACCCCAGGTAACGAAGCTGATGGGGTTCCCAGGCCAGCAAGCTGACGGAAGCGAGCTGGAAGTGCTCAGCTGGGCCGAATATGACAAGGAGTTCACGGAACGCTGGGAACAGCAGTAACGGAGGAACAGGCCCTGCGGCAGGAGCAGACGAACGAGATCTGGAGGAGAAACAGTGGACCCGCAAGGAAACAGGTACGGGTCGGGGACCATTGAGGCAGGGCGCTGTAATTGAGTTTAGGCTGAAAGGGGGATAGGGGTTAATCAAAGAACCTCATCTATTGGCGGAGGTATTTGTTAAAAGGCGGGACGTGGAGTCTCACCTTAAAGAAGGACACCCGGACCGGGATCTCTATCCAGGAGACCTGGTAACATACACCCGGCACTGGGATCTCAAAGGCTGGTATGCCCTAAACATTCGAAGGCACAAATCAGTTGCCACTGAGCAGGAAGATGTCAGTGGAACACCGCCAAGAACAGCCAGACCCGGTCAGGCTGCAACCCCTCCTCCCCCATCCAGGCCTCACACCATGTCCACACAGAATGTATCTACCCAAACGCCCATGGCAGGACACAATCTAACTGTGCACACCACCAGGAGGCATTGTCTCATGGTAGCGCCAGGAGTGGCAACCATTTATGAATTCCCTGAGGAGGAACAGGTGGCACCAGGTGCTGCTCCTAAAAAGAACTAAACAGCTAGAGGAATGTGATTGTACATAGTTTTATACGAAGTTTCTACAAGTTAACCCGGTAGGGTTTTTGCACAAGTTCATCTGTTATCTATTCTTAAAAACTGTGAGGCCATGAACAATGTGTGGTCCAAACTTTTATTGTATATAGTTTAGCACTTCTTAAGGTGCTTCTTCTTGGTTTTACTTGAAAGCCAGTAGGGTGCACTGACACCATATAACACCTCACAACTGACCTCAGAACAAAAACCCGTTTGGCGAGGCCGAAGCAGTGGTCCAAAGAGCAGACCAATTGTTGCCTTGTAGACCGCCCAAGGCCTATGTGGAGGGTTTGTGATGGGTCTCTCATGTTGTACTACAGAAAATACCCTGGAAGGGGCCTGCACTAAGAAAGAAAGTTTTATTGAACTTGAATAAAAGTGTTTTATTGCACTTGATCTGAAAGTATTTAATAGCACTTGAAGTTGATAATGTGAATGTTTTCGAAGAAAATTTTGATAGCACCTTTATAGTAAAAATTAAAGGGAAAGTTTGCTAGTAGTAAATGTAAATAAATGTCAAGAGAGTGTTTTATTTAATAATGTCAGTATTAGTTATGCTCATGTTTGTTGACTTGTTATTTATGCAACGTTTAAGAAAAAGTGCCTCGCATAAAGGGAAGTTGAGTTTGACTGTTACACTTGTTGTAATGCATTACTAAAAAATTTGCATGTTTCCTGTAACATCTGTTTGCTTTGTTTCAGCCCGCGGACGTACTGTGTTTAACAGGGGCGGTATGTAGCGCCCCTGAGGGTTCAGTCGCCACAGAGGTATTGCACCTCATCCAGAGGTGTGATACTCCACTCTCAGGTTTGGAGGGAGCACCACCCAGGACTCTAACACCTGCACCCAACACATACTATAGCAGCCGGGCACCTTGGAGTATGGTCTCATCCCAGGCTGGGTAGGAAAGAGTGCATGGGTGGGTGGAGTTAGTAAGAAGGATGGGAAATGAAGCTTGAGAAGTCAGGAAACAGAGTCTAGTCAGACGGTCAGGGAGGGGACCTGGAGCTGATAGGAACTCAGCCCAAGACATAGAACGTTAGAGACAGAGAGACGCATAGAAGAAGCTTCTGGAAGGAGAGAAGGGGTCCTTGGGGCACGGATAGTGAGTAATCCGTCTGTGGGGCCCGATCCAATTGTGGAGGGACCAGGTCGCAGAAAGGACACCGGCCCCTTAGCCTAGTGGAGAACTTTAAGACTCATCTAGCAAGCCGGAGGCAGTGGCATCTCTAGGTGCCTCAGCTACTGAACCGCAACTATCTTCCGAAAAGATAGCCATATAGGAGCAAGGAAACGCAGAGAAGACGTTATCTGACAGGGTCCGCGGCTACTGGCTTGGGACACTGGTTGCGAGGTGTTGGCAGGAAGGAGAGGCGAGTAAAACAACACAGTGAGTCGACAGCGAAGGGAACATATAGAAAGGAGTCCTGGAAAGGTGTTTCCCAATCTACCTGGGAGTTTGCTGAGCCCCTCACCTGGAGGACACTGTAACAAGCGGGCATCTGTGCTGAAGCCAGAACTGTGAGTAAAGCTTTGGAAACTGCATTGGACTGTGTCCCCTCAAATTCTTCCTGCGGCACACACTCCACTCTGCTACATCTTTCAGCACCATTACTCTCTACAACATCTCTCTGCCCTGAGACAACAAGCTTCACCTGTGGGAAGCTATTCCAACTCTGCTGCATCACCACCAGTCTCAGAGGATCTGCACTGCAGCGCTGGTCTCCTCTGTCCCGAAACCACAGGTGACGTCATGAACACTAGTACAAATTCTTATCATCCCCTGTAAATATTCCCCTTTTATTGGATGCCCAGGGCCACGGACCGGGTCACTGTTGCCATGACACATTCCTTTAGGACACCGGCCCGGTACCGAGTATCCCACTGCCCTGGCAGGCAATCCACCACCATCTCCCGCTCGACGTGCTCTGCAATCAGGAGTCTCGTACAACAATCTCCCGCCCAACGTGCTTTGTCCTGCACACCCAGGGGAATTCCCGGGTCCTTCCCGCACTCCTCGTCTCTTACTACCACACGGACTAAAGCTACCCGCGGCGCACAGCAGATCTGCACTCTCGCTACTCTCTGGTGGAAACTCTCGCTTCCGGCACAACACTCCTTCTTCCTCCCTCGCATACCACGCCTCCCCATCCTCAATTTCCTTCCACCCTGCAATAATTGGGAGCGGTCCCGCAGTTCTGGACGCAGTGCTCTGTTGGTACCCACAGCCCGGTCTTCTTCCTTACAGCTGCATTTATGTGAACAGCCTATGGAGCATTCATAGGCTGGGTACTGCACTTATGTGAACAGCCCACAGGGCATTCACAGGCCGGGTACTGGAACTACACTAGTGGCTAAAATTGTGGATATACTTGAATTTTTTAATAATTTTCGAGGCTTCTGGAACTTTCGGCTATCTTAGTTGTTTGATTATGTAATTATATTTATAGCCTAGGCACGCAATCTGTTTTTGATATTTTGTTGGTAGTTTTTACAATTTTGACAAGAAATACTGGACTTCGTTCTCTGTGAGTAAAAATCTAAACATACACGCCCCCAGAAGAAGAGCATTCGAAACGTGCGTTGGGGTTAGTGACGCAGCGGTCCTCCACCCAGCCACTTAGGTAAATATCTTGGCAGTTCTTATGTTGGAAGCTACTTTTCCTTTAGCCACTTCATGTATATAGCAATATTATTAACATTTTATACTGGCCAGTTAGTGTTTATCATGAAAGTAAGGCTTTTCACTGATTTGTAAGGTAGTCGTTATTGCCTCTTTATTAATATGAGAGTGTGTCTTTATACACATAAGGCTATGTACTGATATCATTTCCCTATATATGATTAGCAATAAAAAGGCTCAATTGATTGTTGAAACTCCTTAAACACAATGTTACTGCCATTTTAAGCAGAAAATTCCTTTCTGTATCTAATGATTGACAAATAAATCTGAAAACTGCTAAGAAAGTTGATGGACACATGTCTAAGCTATCTAAAAAAGTGAATACTAAATCGCCTATATAGTGAATTTCATTATAGAGAATTTTCTGCTTAAAAGCACACATGTTGTTGATTAATTAGGGTGGGGTTGTATCAGCTTTGTCAATCCTGGATATGAGGCATTCTTTTTAATCAATGTTTTGTATATTTTGCAATAAATAAATGGTTGTTTTACACTCTCTTGCCTTTTTTGCCATTCTTAAAGAGGTATTGTGTTGAAGATGTCTTGACGGAGTGTGACCTCTTGTTAAGGTTTTTTTGTGGACTAATATGTATGCATAACTTTTCTTTATGTCCGCATTAAATTAAAAAGTGTTTTAAAGCTACCGTCGTCACTTGATAATTTCAGTCTACAGTATATGAACATCCCACAGGGCATTCCCAGGCTGGGTTCTGCAACTATATGAACAGCCCACAGGGCATTCACAGGCTGGGTGCTGCAACTATATAAAATCCCACAGGGCATTCCCAGGCTGGGTGCTGCAACTATATGAACAGCCCACAAGGCATTAACAGGCTGGGTTCTGCACTTATGTGAACAGCCCACAGGACACTGACAGGCTGGGTGCTGCACTTATGTGAACAGCCCACAGGGCACTGACAGGCTGGGTGCTGCACTTTTGTGCACATCCCACACGGCAATGACAGGCTGGGTGCTGCACTTATGTAAACAGCCCACAGAGCACTGACAGGCTGGGTGCTGTACTTATGGGAACAGCCCACAGGGCATTCAGAGGCTGGGTTCTGCACCTATGGGAACAGCTCACAGGGCATTCACAGGGTGGGTGCTGCACTCATGTGAACAGCCCACAGAGAATTCACAAGATGGGTGCTGCACCTATGGGAACAGCCCACAGGGCATTCACAGGCTAGGTGCTGCACTTGTGTGAACAGGCCACAGGGCATTCACTGGCTGGGTGCTGCACCTATGGGAACAGCCCACAGGGTATTCACAGGCTGGGTGCTGCATCTATGTGAACAGCCCACAGGGCATTCACAGGCAGGGTGATGCACCTATCTGAACAGCCTACAGGGTATTCACAGGCAGGTTGCTGCACCTATGTGAACAGCTCGCAGGACATTCACAGTCTGGGTGCCCTGCGGCGTGGCCACTCACAGCTCCCTACTCTACTACTGTATTGAATTGTATCCTTAGAACGTAGATGGAGTTGAAACGGAAACATTCACCCAACCCCATTAACAGTGGAGCAGCTTCCCAAATCCGAGAATATACCCTGAATTTGAGGAGGTTGGAAGATATGAGTATAATGGTGACCAGCTGAGGTGATTCACAGTTGTGGAGGCACCAAAGCAACGGTGTGCCACACCTCGCCAAGATGGAAAATGCTCGGGTGCTCATTGCTCAGGTCGAGCAAATTTGAATGCTCTGGTGCTTGACCTGAGCAATACAAAAACAAAAACAAAATGGATTTTCCTGGGAAATATGATAAGGAACATCCTTTCCAGGGTAATGAATTGTATCTAAGGCAAAATAAATACCCAAAAACAAAAATGCTCCTCCACACCTTGGGCTATGTTCACACGTAGTGTTTTTGATGCTTTTTTGAACTTTAGCATTGCTTTCAACCAAGACAAATGCATTTACTTGGAAATGTCATTTTAACATTTTACAACCTTATCTGTCCATGTGATGTGTGACACATCATCAGACACATCCTGTTTCATTTATGAAGGAGGGACTCTAAAAGTCACTGTGATGAAGGAACAGCCACCATCTTGGATAGGGCCTGTACCAGCCTCCATTTTGTCTGTTCACAGAGCCACAGGCTGCTAACTGCACCTGGCCCCGTGGCCTGTGGGCATATTCAATGCAACAGAGTTTAGTGTCCACTGTGAATAAAAAGGTCTATTAGTATGCTGAGTAGATCCGGCTCAAAACAGGATTTACTGCTCCAATGTTGAATAGCAAGGTCTGTTAGTATGATAATGAGATAAGGCCATAACAGGGCTTCAATTAGATTATACCTGCCAGCTAGACACAGAAAACACACCCATTGTATATCCCAGCCACGACGGCTTCATTCTAGGATTATGAATTATGAGCACATCTTTCTAGGTACAGACACATAAAAAATATCTGCGTGATCCTGCGGACCTCGGGCATCTGACAGTGCAACTCCCGAGTCGGATATGGCTCGGGGGCCTGAGATATAGAGATTGGCACTCCACAGAGACCCAATCGGGCAAGGTTTGATCTCCACGCGACAGGCAAAACATACTGCATCCGCTGGTACCTCTCGTGTCCTGATCCGATCATCCTGGAGAAAGTTAACCCCTTTGTTAGATATTGGGAATAAATTCTGCAGGGAGCTGAGTGTGGAGATTATTAGCCCACCCTCTGGCACCGAGGGGAGGGACCTAGCAAGTATAATAACTGTGATCGGATGGCAGACCCTAGTCATTCTTACAGAAGCCAAGACGATGAAAATCTAAGAAGGACCAAGGGATATATCTGCCAAGGGAGCAGCGGCACGTGTTTTGGGGGACTGTCCAGCAACTAAGATTCTCACCTGTGGATAGCAGAGCTCCCTGCCTTCACATGCCCCTACAACCTGTTAATATTGACCTCTAGCTAATACCTCTAAGCCTTGTACCATTATTGTTGTATTTTACTCTGACTACAAATCCACTGTAATTCCGTTGTATAGCTTACTGTATATTTATGTAATTATCTAGTGAGCCCCTAAGGCAATTAAACCATAAAATTAATTTTGGGCTGATGCTTTTACTCTGATCACAAATCTTAGAATACCCAGTGGGTAACAGGACACCCTCCCCGGCGGCCATTTACTCTATGTGCAGTATTTACTCTATGTGAGAGACAAAGGGGGCGCCGGAGAGCTGTGCCTGTGTAGTACATCACATTGGTGATGTGGAAGGATGGGGGTTGTACCTCGCATTTGGTGGCAGCAGTGGGATCAGAGTAATAGTGTGCGTGGGA
>VIAB01028702.1:0-15099 GCA_009801035.1 Oophaga pumilio
AATATATTTATGAGAGTCACATCCAATAGTCTGCCTGGCCTCCCTTTATGGACTTAACCATGGTAATCATTTTGTACATTGCTTAGATGCTGGAGTTTCCTTGTGGGCATTCATTAAACTCCCAATCCATGAGTACATGTGGATGCCCCTGGCCCAATACATTCTTATGCAACAATGTTGTTTTTTTTCTGTGTAGTATGCTTGCTGTTTAGCCTTTGGCTCCTCTTGTTAACATTTTGGATGGCATCCAACAGTCCAAATGATGCTCTGAATGAACATAATTGGTTTTTATCGCTATCAACCAGCTTACTGCATTTATGGTATTATTCCTCAGCCTCTGAGATCTATGATCAGGATTATGTAGCTACAGTGTCTTATCCTAAATTAGAAAGTCACTAGTAAATATCTTTGAGTTTTGTTCTGTTAGGATTCTTAAATCATCTTCCTGACATTCTTATTTCTTTCTTCTTATATCTGGGAAAGCAGCTTAACAATCAATACAACTAACAGTTCAGTTCCTCTCTTGTTTTGCGCTGAATTATTTGGGGGGCTTGTAGGCGAAAGCTTGTTTAAATGCAGATACAGGAAGTGTCACCTCGTTTTAGGTTTGTACAGATAAACCTTATTGGGCCTCATTTAAAAAAAATCTTACAATAAAATTGTGTTTCTTACTCAAAGCAATCATATCATTACCCACTAGTTGAATGGATTCAACTCATACATTATCCATGCAGGTGCATGTGAGCAGACTCTCCTGGTGTACTAAAACCTTTGCACCTGATGTAAAAAGTAAGAGTCAGTAATGCAATATCCAAGAGTTAAAGGATTAGCTGAAACAGAAGCATGTTGAGTATCACAGTTAGTTATGTTAGTAACAGAGAAAAGCTGATCAGGCAAAATTCTATTTTGCCTGCTTGCACAAATTTTCACACAAAATTAGATTTGTATTTGATGTCCCTTATTTTGCTCTGTGGTTCTCATTGAATCTTCAGGTTGCGCTGAAATCCCTGGGTTTGTCATAGGGAAATGGGACTTCCAGGTTTGATGAGACCCTGGTTGGCTCTGCACAAATATGCGGAAGATGGCAACATCATGACTAGTGATAAGCAAAGAGGCAACCCATGCATTTGTTGCAGCAGTCAAACAGCCGCAAGACATGCAGGCGCGAGGACTTGAACATATTATTCAATAACTGATAACACGTCATCTGAGCACGTTCGTTCATCACTAATCATGACATCACAGCATCCACCGTGACTTGCATGCACATACGTAGAACTGTCCAGGTCTCATCAGAGCAAGTCCTTGCTCACTGTGAGAGGCCCAAGAACTTTAGCGTGAGCAGCGAGGATTAAAATATGCAGCGATGACCGGATTGGTGATGGTGAGGAGCAAAGGTGACATAGAGGTGAGCGGTAAGGTGAGTATCGCCCTATATGTTTAAAAAATAGCGGCCTGTGGCTGGCAACTTGCTGAATCTGTGTTGAAGAGAATTCTAAAAAAAAAAATCAGCATTTTGTCAAATGTGGATTTTTGTAGAAAAATATTACATGCCTGGCATTTAACAGACAAAAAAGAAAAGCACCACAGGACCAGGCCTCAATGAAATAGGAGGATTGTTCTTAGACTATGAATAAAGGCAATTAATAAAAAATATAATTCCTCAATAATAAATTGGACTCTATTTTTTTCTCTCATCTCTAATTAGAAGAATGTCATTTGGATCTATTGCTCATGATAGATGAAGCGTGGTTTTATCTAATTAGAAAAATTAATTATAAAATAGGTACATGCACACATAAACTTAATACGAACCGCTATATGATCCAAAAAACACTCTTTGGTGTTGGGGTCAATGTTCTGTCATGAACACAGCCATGTACATGGACATCTTCTTGCAATTGCATGCACAGATAACCGATCACAAGCATGAAAGAGACAGTATTCTGCATTTCATAGTGCATATTATGTATTAAAGGTTTTTTTTGTAATATTAATAAAAAAAAATTATGGGACCCCTTTGAAACAATTTCCTTTGCTTATGATATAGCTATTTAGGTGCATCATCAGCTAGCATTTCCTCTAAATACTGACATTATTGCATTTTATATGAAATGTTCTTTACTTGCCCGCTTCAAATGACTGCTTTTTATCTTTACTTTTGTTTTATTCAGGAGCAGAATAGTCAATGAGATGAGGATGGAGCTGAACATGTTCTGAAATTCCTAATATTGCATTGCAAATGTTGCAGAAAAACTCGTTGAACACATTTTTACAGATAATTAACAAATTAGCTATGTATCTACACATCCCTGATAAACATTCATTCACCGGATAGCGGATGCTTGTTTAGAAAGAAAAAAAGACAATTGATACAGTCATTTTTATTCAGGGTTTTGCTTCGGCTTTGTAAAGCTGAACAATTTTATAGACGCACCGTTATCCAAGAGTACCTGCAAAATTCCCAGAAGGCGAAGTCCCTGAGACAGTGTTTACTACTCAGAATAAAATGGAAGGGCTAATTTAAATGACACCAGTGAATGCCTTGCAGCCAGATGTGGGTTATATGACTGAAACATCTGTTACACTTGACTATGCCTGGCATAAACATGGAGACATGGAAAGAATGTGTATGAGGTAGCTATATCCCTTATCGACCACTATATTAAGAAGATTACTTGAATTACTAAACAGCAGTTGGCCGTTTAATGCTTTGTGTCAAGATGCAGTAATAAAACTAAAAGTGTGCTCCCAATTCTGTAACAGCAAGTTATCATACAAGTACATTTTATTTTTATAGAATAGCACTGTTATTTAAGGGTGTAACGGCCCACTAGTAACCAATTCCAGACCCCCACTTTTCAGCTTCATGCAAATGTCACATTATCCTGGATCACAAATTTATATAACAATGAACTAGGTAGGGCAGTACGGTGGCTCAGTGGTTAGCACTGCAGCCTTGCAGCGCTGGAGTACTGGGTTCATATCCCAGCAAGGACAACATCTGCAAGGAGTTTGTATGTTCGCCCCATGTTTGCGTGGGTTTCCTCCCACATTCCAAATACATACTGATAAGGAATTTAGATTGTGAGCTCCATCGGGGACAGTGAAGATAATGTGGGCAACCTGTAAAGCGCTGCGGAATATGTTAGTGCTATATAGAGATTATTATTATTATTAAATGAATAAGATGTTACATTTGCCCGTACATAGTGATTGAAGTATATTGTGCCAAGTACTGCTCATATAAGAGGGTGGTGGCCTACTCTTGCATAGGGGCCCACCGGAGGATTCTCCTGTTCTCCTGTGGGCCAATCCAAGCATGGGTGTAACTTGGAATGAGGGGAAGTGGTGCCCTGTGCCCATTAGCGTAGTATATAGGGATTGTGTAAGAGCAGATTGAGAGGAGTGATGTTCTGCAGGCTGAAGCTGTATACAGGAGTGATCTACTGCAGTAGGTGGCTGTATACAGAAGGAGTGATATACTGCATGATGGAGCTGTAGGTGAGAGGAGTGCTGCACTGTGGGGTTGTATATAGAGGAAACAGTAATGTTTTGCAGAGTGTGGTTGTGGATAAATGGGAACTGACACTGTGAGATGAGGTTGTATAGGGCTGATAGGAGTGACATACTGCACGGGAGGGCTGTATACAGAGATGAAGAGTGATGTATTGCAAGATGTAAGCATATTAGAGGACTGATATACTGTATGATGGAGCTGTGTATAGGTGAGTGGAGTGCTGTTCTGTGGGATGGGGTTGTGTACAGAAGAAAAGAGTAATGTATTGCAGAGTGGATCTGTGTATAAATGAGAGAACTGACATTGGGATGAGGTTGTATAGGGCTGAGAAGAGAATATAGTGCAGGAGAGGGCTGTATACAGAGGAATGAGGAGTGATATACTGCAATATGGGACTGTATACAGATTAGAGGGTTGATATACTGCAGAATGGAGCTGTATAAAAATGAGAAGAAGGATGTTCTGCCGGATTAAGCTGTGTATAGATAAGAGGATTGATGTTCTATAGGATGGGGCTGTATTTAGAGGGGAGGAGCCTGAAGAAAGGGGACGATGTTTCTTTTTACATGGGACTGTATTCTGGAGAATATGATGTCTGTTTACTTGGGACTGTATGTTGAAGGGCGATGAAACAACAGGGATGGGATATTCTGCTAACATTATAGCAGTAGGGCTACTAGCAAAAAAAGTTACTCTTTTTTTCTAACTTTCTGATATCAGTAAAGTTCCAGTTCTTTTCTTCACCACATGACCACTATTCAGACCAGCTGTCTCACTCAGCTCCTTTTGTGTGCACATGAAATTGCTTCCTCATTATAACTCTATCGTCCACAGAGAATACACTATGCTAATATCAGGAGAAAATGGTAACTGATCAGTGTATGAACAAATGCACACTATACAACATGCATATTGCTAAGGGAGCTAAGAGACTAAGAATTCATATTACAGTAATGGGAGCGCTTCTTTAAAGATAGGCTGTCAGCATAAAATGACACTTCAAACCATGCACAGGAGCACTGAGCATCTTTGGCGTGATTGAGCAGATCAGTGCACCACCCCACCTACTTGTTTTCCATCAGTCTTTACACTCCTCTGACTCCTGTAAAGCCAGAGAGTTTAATCAAGGAACAGATGGGTGGAAAAGAATGCATGGCTATGCTAAAGGTGCATCGAGCATACATGCTTGGTTTTAACATTCATTTTTTGCTGACAGACTCCATTTAATAATTTTAGTCTAAAGCAATTAGAGATGAGTGGATCTTTTAAAATTCTCCAACTTCGATGAATTTTCCCAAAGAATTTACTGAGAATCTCAACACTTGTTTCCTAAGACTGCATTGAACTGAAAAAAATTTCAAGTGCGTTGAAATTGCAAAAAAAGTGCAATTCCACAAGTTTTTTGGATTTTTTTTTACCATGCTCACCAAATGCTAAAACTGACCTGCCATTATGATTCTCCAGGTAATTTTAAGTTCATAGACACCAAACATTCTAGGTTGTTTTTTTATTTAAATGGTGAAAAAAAAATCCAAAGTTTGAAAAAAAAATTGCATAATTTTCCGAGACACTTAGCATCTTCATTTTTTTGTGATCTGGGTCTGGGTGAGGGCATATTTTTTTGCGTGCCGAACTAATGTTTTTAATGATACCATTTTGTTGTGGATATGATTTTTTGATCACCCGTTATTGCATTTTAATGTAATGTTGTGTTGACCAAAAAAACGTAATTTTGGCATTTTGACTTTTTTTTTGCTACGCCGTTTACGGATCGGATGAATTCTTTTTATAGCTTGATAGATCAGGCGATTCTGAACTCGGCGATACCAAAATGTGTATTTCTTTTTTTTTAGTTGTTTGATTTTGAATGGGGGTGATTTTTATATTTTTTTAAATTTTTTTTATATTTTTAAAAACATTTTTTTACTTTTTGCATGCTTCAATAGTCTCCATGGGAGACTAGAAGCTGCAGTAGTCTGATGGCCTCTGCTACAAATAGACGATGATCAGATGCCTGTGTGTAGCAGAAATGCTCACTTGCTATGAGCACCGAACGCTGGTGCATATAATATAATACAGTGATCAGCAGTGACATTATACATAGGAGCTCTGTATATAGTGTCAGTGTACAGGTAATACAGTGATCACCAGTGACATTATACACAGGAGCTCTGTATATAGTACACAGTGTATAGTATCAGTGTACCGGTAACACACTGACTCACCGGTAACGTCACTACTTGAAGTCCTTCATCTTCGCTTTGTTTTCATCTTCATCCATTGCACACTGCCATCACTTCTTCCAGCCAGGACTGGTCTCTGCAGAAAATAACACATTTATGTTGAGCACATTCCCCCATTTTTCCCCAACCTCTACACTATGCCAGATGAAGAAAAAAAGCGACCGTGTTGTCCTGCACAGTAACAGGACATCTCCTCCCCCACACTGAAAACAGTATCCTCAAAAATAATATCCTATGATTAGCCCCTACAGTAACAATATCCCACATTCTGGACGCCATGTGTCCTCCCATTCTACCTCATGTCTCTCCATACTTCCCCCATGTCTCTCCGTATTGGTCCCATAGTTATCCATAATAGTATAATGTACCCCATAATCATATATAGCAGTACAATGCACCCCCCGTAGTAGTATAATATACCCAATAGTCATATATAGTATAATGCACCCACATAGCAGCATAATGCACCCTCATAGAAGTATAATGCACCCTATAGTACTATAATGCACCCCATAGCAGTATAATGCACCTCCAAAGCAGTATAATGCACCCACATAGCAGTATAATGCACCCCATAGCAGTATAATGCAGCAGCCCTATAGCGCAATGCAGCAGCCCCATTGCAGTACAATGCACCCATAGTATAATGCACCCATAGTATAATGCAGCAGCCCCATAGTATAATGCACCCAAAGGAGTATTATACAGCAGCCATATAGCAGTATAATGCACCCCATAGTATAATGCAGCCATAGGAGTATAATGCAGCAGCCCCATAGCAGTATAATGCAGCAGCCTTATAATGCGTCCCCTTAGTACAATGCATCCCCTTTCCCTTGAAACCCCCCCATAGTAGTGTAATGCACCCACATACCGGTATAATATGCCCCATACCGTGGCTTTAAAAAAAAAGTTTTTCCTTGCCTGACCGAGCTTCAGCGATGTCCTCACAATTCAGCTGAGGTGCGCAGCGTTGTTCTGGCGTATAACAGTGATGTCATATGTTGACAACATGCGCACTGATGTCAGCTGCCGGCCTGTGATTGGCTGGCGGCTGTTAACTGTTGCTGTGCGGGAGGAATCTCCTGCACGGCAACAGATTTTAACTGATTGTGCTTCAGAGGACGTGCGGTCAGTTACTGAAAGGGCAGGATCCTGCCGCTCGGGCCCGGTGAGCAGAATAGAGGGGGCCCCTGCTGGCCCCCTCTGCTCATCAGGTCCCTTATGCCAATAAGGGTAGTAATGCCCTGATGGGGGCCTTGTATATGGGGCAGGATGAGAGGACATATATGGGGGCAGGATGGAGACATATTTTGGGGCAAGATGGAGACATATGGGGCCAGGATGGGATGACATATGGGGCAAGGATAAGAGAACATATGGGGACAGAATGAGAGAACATATGGGGCCAGAATGGGAGGACACATGTGGCCATCATGGGAGGACATATGGGAGCAGGATGGAGACACATGGGGGCCAGAATGGGGGACATTATTACAGGAAGGTGCCAGGATGTAGGAAATTATTTCTGTAGGGGCTAATTAGGGGATATTATTACTGCAGTATTTTATTTTTGAGGATACTGATTTCAGTGGGAAGACCTGTTACTGTGCAGGGTGACACTGTCTCTTTTTTCTTCATCTGGGGTAGTGTATAAGTTGGGAAAAAATTAGGGAATGTGCTCTAGATAACTCTTATTTTCTGCAGAAATGAGTCCTGGATGGAAGAATTGATGGCGGTCTGCACTGGATGAAGAAGAAAAGCAAAGATGAATATCTTCAACTAGAGATGTCACTGGTGAGTCAGTGTGTTACCTGTACACTTATACTATGCACTGTATACTATATACAGGGTTTATATGTATAATGTCAATGGTGATCACTGTATTGCTTGTACACTATATACAGTGCTCCTGTTTATAATGTCACTGATGAGTCAGTGTGTTACTTGTGCACTGACATTATACACTATGTAGTATATACAGAGCTCCTGTGTATAATGTCTCTGGTGATCACTGTATTATCTGTACACTGACACTGTATTCAGAGCTCCTGTGTATAATGTTCCCAGTGAGCCATTATTACCTGTACACTGAAACTATATATAGAGCTCCTGTGTATAATACCACCAGTGATCCCTGTATTACCTGTACACTGACACTATACACTGTATATCTATGTACAGAGCTCCTGTGTATAATAGCACTTCTAGAACTATTAGTATTGTGAGGTTTTTTTATTAATGATCATTATTGTAGTAGTCAGTTACTATGTGGTAGTAATATGTCACCTGGTCATGGTGTGGTGGTATTTGTTCCTTTTATGTGGTATTTTTCAGTTACTATGTGGTGGTAATTAATATGTGGTCTGGTTATGGTGTGGCGGTTTTTGTCACTTGTATTTGGTATTATTCGGTCACTATGTGGTAGTAATATGTGGTCTGGTCATGGTGTGGCAGTATTTGTTCCTTGTAAGTGGTATTATTCGGTTACTATGTGGTGGTAATATGTGATCTGGTCACAGTGTGACAGTATTTGTTCCTAGTATGTGTTATTATTCAGTTACTTTGTGGTGGTAATATGTGGTCTGGTCATGGTTTGACAGTATTTATTACTTCTATGTGCTATTGTTAGGTCACTGTGTGGTAGTAATATGTGGTCTGGTCATGGTGTGATGGTATTTGTTCCTTGTATGTGGTATTACTCGGTCACTATGTGATGGTAATTTGTGGTCTGGTCATGATGTGACAGTATTTGTTCCTTGCATGTGGTATTATTCGGTCACTATGTGGTGGTAATATGTGGCCTGGTCATGGTGTGACAGTATTTGTTCCTTGCATGTGGTATTATTCGGTCACTATGTGATGATAATATTTTGCCAGCCATGGTGAGATGGTATTTTCCCATGTATGATGTATTATTGATTATTTTAAAAAAATTATGTGACCCATTCCCTTAAAGAAAAATAAATAAAAATACACCTAAAAAGAATATTGAAGAAAAAATTGTAACAGCACAATAATTCAAATATATGGTGCCAGGCCTTCAGGCAAAAAGTCCATTACTTGCCCCAAATTCCAATAGTAAAAAAAGGAAGGCAGCACTCCACAACTTTAGTAGTAGAAAGTGGTGGATTTATTTCAGTCCCACATGTCTGGGCGACGTGTGAGCCGAAACATCGCCCAGACATGTGGGTCTGAAATAAATCCACCATTTTCTACTACTAAAGTTGTGGAGTGCTTCCTTCCGTTTTTTAACTATTAAAATGAGCATTGGATATTTTAAGAAATGTTTAATAGGTTAAAGTACAGTAGGGCCCGGCCAAAAGAGTCTACCTTGTTGTGGCAGCTTAAAAAAACTTTTGGCCAAAACAAAAGCTATGTATGTGATCTGGTGTTCGATGGAAACTGTTAATGTGTGATTGTGAGGACATGATGCTGAAGTGGAGTTTTTCCAAGAGTGAGCAGTGGGACTGTGGAAGGTTCGAGGGGGGAGGAAATGCGGTGGAGGCAGAGCTATGGTGGTGCTCGGGCAGAGTCTCAAGGCGGCTGAAAATTTCGCCAATATGGGGCCCTGAATTTCTTAGTGGCAGCCCTACATATTTGACATATGGCAGGGGTTGTTATTGCAAGACAATCCTTTTCAAAACTTTTTAACTATAGGAAATTCTCCACAAAGGGAAGGATTTCTTTCAGAAGCCCTAATGTAAAGATTAGGGATAAGTGATTATCACTCGAGTATCACGGTGCTCAGATGTACTCATTATTCGGTGAATATTGGATGGCGCTCTATGTAAAACTCAAATCCCCGCCCTGCATTTTTGACTCATGTTACACAGCCAGTAAGCATGCGTGGATTGCCTGCGCAACACTATAATGCCACAGCATTACTGTGATTGAATGGCCATGTGACATCATCAGGGGTGCATAAAAGAACAGTTGCCACCTGGCTGGACACACTGACGCCATTGCACAGCTCTGTAACACTTTGTGTTGAAGGGAGAGAGTGCTTGTCTAGACCTGTGTTTGCACAGTATAATGAATCAGAGGCCTTTAGTGTTGATACTGGTGCTGAAGCTGAGCCATCATACTAACAGCCCTTCTAAGGGCTAATCAATTGCTTTGCTGTTTGTATCACATACAATCTGCTTTTAGCCTAGGGAGAGAGAGAGAGCAGCAGAAGCAGGGAGAGTGACAGAATACAGTCTGTAGACAGGAATTATGCAAATATATAGCTGCTGCTTTTTTGCGGGGGCTAAAAAAAATGAAAAATATATTTTGATCTATCAAGTATTACGTGCTTTGAGGTCCTTTTTGTGTTATTTCTGTGATCTATAAAACTGAAAAAAAGCATTAAAAAAGGTTGCAGACTTAAATTTCTCAGCCATACAGTATTACATGGTCTGAGGTCATTTCTGTGATATATAACACTCTAAAAAAGTATTTCGAAATTTTGCTGGGTTAAATTTCTCACCCATTCAGTATTATGTGCTTTGTGGTAAATTTCTGTGGCACATAACACTATAAAAAAGCATTGAAACATTTTTCTGGATTGAATTTGATTGTCATCCATTAACTTTTGCGTCTTTCTGTTACATTACGGTGGTATTAAACTCCCAAAAAAAGCTTTGATTGCTTCAAGTGAACATTTTTTTTCTTTTATTAAAAGTAAACTTGGTTTCAAGAGACTTAGCAATAACAAAATGTATATATAAGGTACAGGGAAGTGGAGTGCTGATGATGGTACACGCAGATGCCGAGAACGTGCGGCAGATGCGACTACGCCTGTTGGTGGAGCGCAAGAAACACGCCCATCCACAACACATAGGTTTCTGTCCCACTTTGCAGGAAGGCACGGTACACCACTTCTGAAGCTAGAGCAGAAGAACAGGTGGTCGGTTGGATATCAGATTTTGCTTCCACCAGGCTTGGCAGCATTACCCAGGCCTACACATGGTCCAGTCTCATCAGCCTACAGTCTGGATCACTTAATCGTCACCCTGGTCCTCCTTCCTCCCACAATGTTGAGTCCCAGCAGACTAGTAATCCCACACTAGGACACTCCGAGGAGCTCTTTACAACAACATTTCTTGATTGTGGACACTCAATCTGCATGCTCCAAGAGGGACAGGACGACATGCTGTTTGATGCACAAAACTTAGAGTAGCAACAGTCACAAGAAGATGATGGTGGGGAATAGAAAATTTTGGCTAGCGTGGAAGATGATGATGGGGCACAGTTGCCGTTAAGTCTTGCTGTTGTTAAGTCACAAAGTCAGGAGGACCAGGGTGCAGGGGTGGAAGACAACGTGGTGTATGACGATGTCATCGAACCACTCTGGGAAGCTGGCATGCAGAGCGAGTCCATCAGCACTAAGGGGGAAAGATCAGCAGCACCAAAACAGACAGGATAAGACAGTGGGGTGACCAGCGGGCATCTGTTTACCAGAACACTGACACTCCTGAATTTCTCTGTCAAAGAGTTAGATGTTCCCCAGTCTGGGACTTTTTTAAAGAGAGTTCTGAGACAAGCAAAATGGCGATTTGCAACCTGTGCCATGCCAAGATCAGCATTGGCCTGACAACTAAGAACCTTACCATCTCCAGCATGATCAGGAACATGCCATCTAAGCAAACAACTCAGTGGGCTAAATGCCCAGGTCCACAATTTGGTGTCAATCCCCTGTCCAAATGTCGAAAACACTGGTGCAGATGTCTCCTGCCCTGCAACTATCCTTGCACATTCTGATTTACAATCGTCAGGCAATTCCAAATCCTTATCTCAGCACAGTGTTCACCTGTCCATACCCTATTCCTTGAAACGAAAAAGAAAGTATGCAGCCAACCACCCACAGGCCCAAACGCTAAATGGAAACATTTCCAGGCTGCTTGCCATGTAAATGTTGTTGTTTCGGCTTCTTGACATGGAGGATTTCCACCAAATCATTGTGGCAGCCGTCCCTCTGTACTCGGTCCCCAGCTGCCACTTTTTCTCCCGATCTGGCGTCCCTGTCCTGTACCAGCATGAGTCTAGGAACATTACCCATGCCCTTACCAATTTACCAATGCACTTACTGGGATTGTCCACTTAACGACCTACACGTGGACAAGCGCTTATTGCCAGGGACGCTACATTTCCCTGACAGCAGAATGAGTGAACATTGTGGAGGCTGGGGCCAAGTAACACCCTGGCATGGCACATGTGCCCCCGAGACTGAGGATTGTTGGTGCTCCTTCGATCAGGGTTTCCTCCACCTCCTACAGCAGTTCCTGTACCCCTCCTGCTCCTCCTCATTTTCTATCTCTAATGTGCTATCTCAGAGCACGTCATTCACATCAGCTGGACGCTGGAACCTCTGCAGCAGTGCCTTAGCAAAGCGGCAACAGGCTCTGCTGAAGCTAATTTGTCTAGGACACTGGGGCAGAGTAACATAAATGAATAACAGACCAGACAAATCTGTGTTTTTTGCTGCTGAACCTCCAACCAGGCATGGTCGTGTGTGATAATGGGTGTAACCTGGTGGTGACTGTGAAGTTTGACAAGCTCACACACATACCATGCTTGGCACATGTGCTCAACTTGGTAGTTCAGCAGTTTCTGAAAAGCTACCCAGATTTGCCAGAGCTTCTGGTTAAGATACACTGTGTCAGTTCCCATTTCCGCAAGTCATCTACATCTGCCACTGCTCTGACAGTGCTGTAGCAGCACATGCGAGTGTCAGCTCACTGATTGGTGTGCGATGTCACCACGCACTGGAACTCCACACTACACATGGTGGCAAGGCTTTGTGAGCAGCAGAAGCCAGTGGTTGAGTACCAGCGCTAACACGCCCGTCGGTGTTCTGGTCAACCTCCACACATAACAACTGAAGAGTGTGCATTAATGTCTGACATTTGTATGGTTCTAAAAGACTTTGAGGACTCCACAAAGATGGTAAGCGCCGATGATACAATAGTCAGCGCAACGATCCTGCTTCTGTGCCTACTTAAACAGTCGCTGCTCACAACTAAAAATGAAACTCAGCATGCAGACCAGGTGGAAATGGAAGAAGATATAATACAGAGAGATTGTAGCCAGCCCAGCCTCATCTCATCTGCTAGTACGAATTGGGTAACAATGAGAAAGTGGACGCTGAGGAGGAATAGGAGCTAGTGACTAGCGCCACATAATCTTCGTCGCGTCTCTCCTATGTGGATGGGCTGAGGATAGGAATGAGGGAGGAGAAGGAGATGGAGAGTCATCATCATGGTGGAGACAGCTAAGTGTTGGCTGTATGGAGCTTGGCACATATGGCTGACTTTATGTACCGCTGTCTTTCCCATGACCCGCATGTTACATTTATTTTGGCCAAAAAAGAGTACTGTTTTTTCACCCTGTCAGACCCATGTTACAAGGAGAACTTTGCATCTCTTCTTCCTGAGATGGAGAGGTCTTCTAAAACTATGCTATACCAAAAGGCCATTGTGGAAAATATGCTGAAAAAATTCCCATCAGACAATGCTAGTGGCAGGGCACAAGTTTCCTTGCCCAACCAAATTGGAGAGGTCAGGGAGACACACAGCAGAGGCAGGGGTACACTGTCAAAGTCGTGGGCCAATTACATGACACCAGCCCAGCATCCAGGGCCTGATGACCAGATATTTTTGATAGGGAGGGAAAAGTTTTTAAAGCTGGTCAAGCAGTTCCTGGATGACCAAACCAGCATACTCCCTACTTCGTCTGTGACTTTCAACTGTTGGGTCTCAAAACTAGACACCTGGCACAACACCTCTTTGCCTTGGAGGTGTTGTGCTGCCCTGCCGCTAGCTTCTTGTCTGAGCTGTTTTTAGAGCCACCATGGGGGTCATAATAAACAGGCACTTCCACCTGTCAACTGAGAATGCTGACAGGCTCACTCTCATAAAAATGAACAAAGCCTGGATTAGCCCACACTTTTCCACACAACCAGATGACAGAAGCACATAAAGTGTTTTTAGTATTCAATATCTGAACGAGGCTCGCCAGTTGTTTCCTTTCAGGGGTCTATGGATAACCCTCCTTATAATTTTTGCCTGGCTTTGCACTTTCTACAAAGACTTTAGGACTGTATAAGTATATCAACTACACTTTCAAAATATTTATGTTCTAAACTATTTTATAGATTCAATTAGTCATCTATACGGTTTAACAGTTATTATTTCATTACAGTGGAATGTAAAACTCACAAAAAGCATTGAAAAACATTTCTGGATTAAATTATTCATACATTATTACGTGTTTTCCATCACTTTTTTTTTCATTCCAGTAATTTTTATTTTGGGGAATTTTTATAACTTTAGGGTTGGAAGATAAAGCAATACGTAAAATAAAAGGATATAAGAATAACAGATAAACTGTAAAAGTTAACAGACAGTAAAACAACATTGATTTTTAAACCTGTGTCAAGTAAGAGGGAAGATGGGGAGGGAAAGAAGAGAAGGAAGAGGGAAGGGAAAGGAAGGGGGAAACTTGGGGGGGAAGAAAGAGGAAGGGAATAAAAAATTAAGGAGAGTAAGAAAGGGAAAAACAATAGTCCTCTGAGAATGGGTTGGCATGGAAAGTAATAAAATAATTTGACTGGCAAACTCAATAACATTAGTGAGTATAGGACTCTACATTGGAGGGAAAGGCTACATTCAATGAAGACCATTTTGCTTCACATTTTTTAAGAGAGTTATTATTTAAAGCGATGGCAAGTTCAAAAGTATTGTGTGATATGATCCTGTCTGATCCTGTATGGGATATTTGCTGTTTTCCAATTAGCACTAATAAGAAATTTAATAACTGAAAAGATATGCAAAAAGATTAATTTGATTTTATTAGGAAGAAGGTTGGTATCTAGGGAAAGGAGAGCGATTTGTGGAGATAAGTATACTCTTTGTTTCCCTAGCTTAAATAATAAGTCATAAACGTCTATCCAGAAGGATTTTAGTTTTGGACAGGACTAAAAACTGTGTCACATTTTGGTGGTATATAACGATCCAAAAAAGCGTTTAAAAATTTGGCTTGGTTACATTTCTTACCCATACACTATTCTGTGGTCTGGGTTACATTTCTTGGACATATAACACTCAAAAAAGCATTTAAACATTTTGCTGGGTTACATTTCTTACCCATACTCTATTCTGTGGTCTGGGGTACATTTTTGTTATATATAACACTCGAAAAAAAGCGTTAACAAATTTTGCTGGGTTAAATTTCAGAGCCATAGAGTTTTATGTGGTCTTGAGTACAATTCTATGATATATAACACTCCAAAAAAGTGCTTAAAAATTTTGCTGGGTTACATTTCTCACCAAAACACTATTCCATGTTCTGGGG
>VIAB01028704.1:17062-27625 GCA_009801035.1 Oophaga pumilio
ACTCCTGGAACATGTGTACCAAGCGCAGCTGGGCCACACACTTCAAAGTACAGCCACATAAACAGGAGAGCAGTAGTGCTCTGTGTGCACATTGACAAGGTGATCATGTAACTGTCAGTGGTAATAAGGCTATGTGCACACGTTGCGGATTTTGCTGTGGTATTTTCCTTTCAGATTTTGCTAAATCTGCAGGTAAAATGACCTGCGTTTTATCTGCGGATTTACTGCAGTTTTGAGACCTGCGGATTCCTATAATGGAGCAGGTCTCAAAGCGCTGCGGATCTGCACAAAAGAAGTGACATGCTGCAGTTTTAAATCCGCAGCAAATCTGCGCGGAAAAATCCACAGCATGTGCACTGCGTTTTTTGATTTCCATTTAATATAATGGTATTGTACATCACTTGCAGTTCTGCTGCGGATCCACAGGGCCAATTCCTGTGCGGATCCGCAGCAGAATCCGCAACGTGTGCACATACCCTCATACTTTTTCTTATGTTTATTGCTATTTAACTTGCTATTAAACTATTTGAACATATTATTAAATCTTAAATCCTTATGTTTTATCACATCTGCAACCTTAGTGTTTTGAGTCCAGCGTATTCATGTTATTCAGCTTTCCTCGCTCTCTTCACGCTGATTGCAGGCTGCTTTCTATATACATACAGGGCTAACAGCCGTCAATCACTGCTGGAGTCGGCAATCAATGTTTCTCTGATTGCTCTTGTCTGGTAAATGTCACAATAAGGCATATTTATAAGCTAAATGCTCCAAAATTCTGAACCCATTTACAACAAAAAGCTGTTTCTCATGACTTGCACCGTATACATTACGTATATCTGCACTTTGTCTGGTGATGGTGCTTGGCCTCACCAAAAGGGATGTGGTCTGTCTGAATAGGTGTACCCTAACATGCAACAGTGTGCGACGATTTAGGCACAAATTTCTGGTGCAAGTAAGCCAGCTAAAAGATTGTTTCAGCTTAGACTAGAAGGTCTTAACCTCTTAACCCTGGAGGTGTTTTCATTTTCGCATTTTCTTTTTTTGCTCCCCTTCTGCCCAGAGCCATAACTTTTTCATTTTCTGGTCAAAATGGCCATGTGGGGCTTGTTTTTTGCAGGACAAGTTGTACTTTTGTACGACACCATTGGTTATAACATATCGTGTACTGAAAAATGGGAAAAAAAATTTCCAAGTGCAGTGAAATTGCAAAAAAGTGCAATCCCACAGTTGTTTTTTAGTTTTTTTTTTACCATGTTCACTAAACGCTAAAACTGACCTGTCATTATGATTTTCCAGTTCATTACGAGTTCATAGACACCAAACATGTCTAGGTTGTTTGTTATTTAAGTGGTGAAAAAAAAAACGGTGAAAAAAACGGGTCCCATGGAAGCGCAGACGCACGAAACGGCCGTCGTCCTTGTATCCCACACATTGCTCACCTGCTGAAGATTTTAATGTGCCAATAAAGCATGGATTTTATATGTGAGTGTCATCCATTCTTTCTTTGTATATGGATACCAAATATGTATATGTTTGAATTTTTATTGTTTTATTTTGAATGAGTCGAAAGGGGGGGGTGATTTGAACTTTTATATTTTTTTATATTTTAAAAACTTTTTTTTTTTACTATTGGCATGCTTCAATAGTATCCATGGGAGAATAGAAGCTGCCATAACCTGATAGACTCTGCTACATACAGGCGATGATCAGATCGCCTGTATGTAGCAGAATTGCTTACTTGCTATGAGCGCCGACCACTGGGCGGCGCTCATAGCAATCCGGCAGTGACAACCATAGAATTCTGCTGGAGAACTCTAGTTATCATGCCAACCCTTCGACGACCAGCGGTCATGTGACACGGGTGCCAGTGGGCGGGATTTCTGGCGCGCTTGCCGGAAGCGCGTGTTAAAGGCCGCTGTCACAGTTTGACAGCAGCATTTAACTAGTTAACAGCTGCGGGTGGATTGCGATTCCACCCGCGGCTGTTAGAGGCACATGTCAGCTGTTCAGAACAGCTGACATGTGCCAGAAAAGCTGTGGACTCAGTGCCGGATCCCATATCAAAGGGAGGTAGTCTGACATTGGCGTACTATTATGTCTGATGTCGGAAAGGGGTTAAAATACACCAGATTTTTCAAACTGCATGAACCACTGTGATAAAGATGGTGCATCTTAAGACTGTTTAGTCTAAGTTTCAGAATTAGACACTATTGATAAATGAGCCCCTCTGATTAATTCTTAGACAGTGCTACAAGTGTGAGACATGTAGATCTGGAGAGATGACTGTTGATCATTACATGTCTCCTTTTCATTTAAAATAATCTCTGGAAACAGATTCTCAGGGAGATCTATGTCTGGAATCTATGTCTATGTCTGGAATAAGACGAGAGATCACAGATATTAAGGTATCATTTTATTCAGCTTCCTACGACCTACATATCTATACAGTCGGCTTAGGAGGGTTGATCCTACTGACAGATTCCCTTTAAATTTACTGAATATTAACTAATGAAAATCAGACATTGCTTTTGAATTTTGGTTCAACAAAAAAAAGACTAATGAAACTGTCCTGGACAAAAATCATGGTGCTCTTTCTTAATATATAGTTGCACAACCTTCTGAGGCAATCACATGATTTCTATAACACTCAATGACACTTCTGCACCTGTCCATAGGTACATTGGCCGACTCTTAGTGAGCAAACTGCTCCTTGTGTCCCAGGTGTGAGGGCGCTTTCTCCAGACTCCATGCTTCAGCTCCTTACACAGATGTTTGATAGAATTTTGATTGGGGCTCATAGAAGCCACTTCAGCATAGTCTAGTGTTTTGCTCTTACCCATTCTAGGATGTTCCTAGCTGTGTGTTTTGGGCAGAGGTGTATCTAGCTTTTCCTGCACCCGGGGCAAAGCATCAGTTTTGCGCCCCCCCATATATATATGGTATTTTAACAAAACAATAACATACCTAAGCTAGTCAGTGGGTATGACTAAAACTGCTACCTGTGAGGCTGTTGGTGATATAATAAGAATTTGCTATGTTCCACAATAGAATAGTCTAAAATTTAATTTATCCCCCCTATAATGTCCTCAGATTTCAGCCCCCATAATGTCCTCAGATTTCTCCCCCCAATATGTTCCTCATATTTCTCCCACCCTCCCCCCATATGTTCCTCATATTTCTCCACCACATGCATCTGTCTGCCCCTGGCCTTGCTCCTCACACACTGTCCTCAATTTACTGCCCCTGCTCCCTCCCTATCCATGTGCCTGCAGCCATCTCCCAATCTCACATATTCCCTTGCACTGACTCCATATAGCGTCCCCGACCCCAACCATCCCTTCCTAGCCCCCAGAGCATGTCCTAATTTCCACCATTAATCTTCCATTAATCTTCTTCGGTGTCTTCAGCTTCATTACCCGTCTGGAGCACTTACCACCAACCGCAACGCTGCCTCACTGCTTGACTGTGTCTTCGCCTCTGAAGAGCCGGCATGTGACGTCAGCAGCATGATCATGTGGCGGCGGTCAGGGCTTACATCAAGTGAGTTAGTCATGTGTACTAGCGTCTGAAGACACCTGAAGACGCTAGTACACCGACGCGCAGCACTTTTATGTGTATTCTTAATTTTTGCATCTATCAACATAGAGCTGGTGTGAGTTGCCAAAAAGTTCCAGTTTTGATTAATCTGTGCACAAAGGACATTCCCCCAGAAGCTTTATGGCTTGTCAATATGCAAATGTAAGTGCCTCGCCAATCAAATGCATGGATGCACCTGGTTCACCAGCTCAGAAAATACAGAGTTGCTCTCCATTTTTGCATAAAGAGGAGATTTTTTGATGGCGGACCACTCTCTGTGATGTCGATATGGCTGAATAGGTCATATAGAAGAAGGTTCTTTTTGTGCAACACCTTTGAGAATATTTCAATATGGCAATTTGACACTGATTTTTAAGGTGGAAAAGTCTGACTAGTTTTTTAAGTAGAAAACCTCTTTTTAGAGACTTTTTGGAGTTTTCTTTTCCTGTTGAGTTTCTGATGCAGTTTTGAAGAGTTTTTTCAAAAAGCATTATTTGTGTCCTTTTGATCTGCCAGTGCCTAGTTTGGAGTGAATCCATCAGGAATCAGATCTGATTCAAAAAAAGTGACATGAACTTTTTTTTATCCAAGTGGTTTAGAAGCTGGTTTTTGCAGAGGATTTTGGAGCAGCTCTGCTCTGATAAATTCTTTAAAATAACTCCTTGTGTGAATTGTGTTATTAAATTGTACATTCTGCAAATCTCAGTCTGGGCTTGCCAACTAAATGATTTGTAACAAAGAGGGAGTTTATAAACAGGAGTTGCTGCTGAAAATGCTGCTGGTTGAGAGCTGCATTTAGTGGGGTTTTATTTTGTTTGTAGCATTCAGCAATTTTTTGTTTTGTACAGTTTGTTTTATAACTAATGACACGATTTACAAACTTTTTTTCCTGTGTGAGCTTGGACAGTCTAGGTTTGTTAAACTAAGCAAAACCAAAGAAATGAGCTGGAACACATGTTGGTATAAGTGCAATGCGTAGGTGTACATTCACACCGTGGCCATTAACAAACATAACCTAGGATAAAAACAAAACGAGCAAATACCCTGCAATAAGTACAGTAAATAATAATAGTTCATGTAAATAACATGGAGTACTTACTTGACACTATTTTCATCAAAAAAAGCGTGAAAGCCAATACATCGTGACAAAGTGTACCCAATCAGGATGGCCCCTAACTCTTGTAGTTCACTTCTCTATGTGCCCATGTAGGAGGACTTGCCATGGAAAATAAGATTCCCCAACGTTGTGCAGCATTTGTGACCAGAGGCTGCAACCTACTGCTCAACCGGAACCAAAGGAAGGGGAAAGTGTTTCGAGAAGGACGAGTCTAAAAGGGGCACTGGATCAGGTGACTTCTGTAATGCAGCCCCCGATATAAAAGGCCAAATTGACAAGGCGGGAAGCAGATTGGCGCCAATCAGTGAAACTAACAGGATGTGTGCTGTAGGTGCCATGGAACGTTGTGTGCCAGTGAGTGGGATACAGAAGACACCGGTCAAGACCCGCAAACCAGACTACACTGGTCAAAACCTATGGCCTAGCTCTATGCCAGGCAAGACCCGCGAACCAGACTACATCGGCCAAGATCCAAGCTACAGCCTTTATTTGTCCTGGCCAGATAGGCAACCATCGCAGGTCAAGCACCGAAGACCGGAAGTAGACCCCAATCCGGAAGTAGATGTCCGCTGCAGTAATCAGGATGCACGAGTGAACTGGGCTGTTGCTTCCAACGCTGACGTATGGTACAAGGTTTGGTCCGGGTTTCTGCAGCATACGATACAGGGGGTTACTAGACTCCGTTAGAAGGCCTAGCGGGAAATACCGGTGAACCCATTTAGTGCCTGTAACTTAAGTGGGTCCACTTTAGCGACAGTTAACGTTGCACACACTAAAAATTAGCTAATTAGTGTAGAAGATTCCTGCAGCAAGAGTTACAGTTGTGCTCAAAAGTTTACATACCCCGGCAGAATTTTTGCTTTCTTGGCCTTTTTTTCAGAGAATATGAATGATAACACCAAAACTTTTTCTCCACTCATGGTCAATGGTTGGGTGAAACCATTTATTGTTAAATTACTGTGTTTTCTCTTTTTAAAACATAATGACAACAAAAAACATCCAATTGACCCTGATCAAAAGTTCACATATCCTGGTGATTTTGGCCTGATAAAATGCACAGAAGTTGACACAAATGGGTTTGAATGGCTACTAAAGGTAACATCCTCACCTGTGACCTGTTTGCTTGTAATCAGTGTGTGAGCATAAAAGCTGAGTGAGTTTCTGGGATCCAGACAGCCTCTTGCATCTTTCATCAAACCACTAACGTTTCTGGATTGTGAGTCATGAGGAAAGCAAAAGAATTGTCAGCGACTCTACGGGAAAGGATAGTTGAACTACATAAAACAGGAAAGGGATACAAAAAGATATCCAAGGAATTTATAATGCCAGTCAGCAGCGTTCAAAGTGTGATTAACAAATGGAAAATAAGGGGCTCTGTAAAAACAAAACCACGGTCAGGTAGACCAACAAAAATGTCGTCTACAACTGCCAGGAAAATTGTTCGGGATGCAAAGAAAAACCCACAAATAACATCAGCTGAAATACAAGACTCTCTGAAAACTAGTGGTGTGGCTCTTTCAAGATGCACAATAAGTAGGCACTTGAAGTAAAATGGGCTGCATGGTCGAGTTGCTAGAAGAAAGCCATTACTGCGCAAATGCCACAAAGTATCTCGCCTACAATATGCAAAACAGCACAGAGACAAGCCTCAAAACTTCTGAAACAAGGTAATTTGGAGTGATGAGACCAAAATTTAATTTTTTGGCCACAACCATAAACATTACATTTGGAGAGAGGTCAACAAGGCCTATGATGAAAGGAACACCATTCTTACTGTAAAGCACGGAGGTTGATCACTGATGTTTTGGGGATGTGTGAAGGGTATGCCACACTAAGCGAGATCGCAAGTGAGATCGCTAACGAGATCGCTACTGCGTCACCATTTATGATGCAATAGCGATCTCGTTAGTGACTTAGCTGTGTGTGACATGTAGCAGCGATGTGGCCCCTGCTGAGATGTCGCTGATCGCTTATGAACGTTCTGAGCCGTTTTTTGGTCGTCGGTGTCCCGCTGGTGAGCCTGAATCGCTGAGTGTGACACCCTTTATGAACGACTTCGCCAGCGTCGCAGGTGGGACTAGGTTTTCCCAACGACCGCAGAGGTCGTTATACAGTTTGCTGATGAGTTGTGTTTGGAATCACAGATCGCTGATGAGTTATGTTTGGAATCTAACTAGCGTTCACATAGCGATCGCACTAGCGATCTCGCCAGGTTAAGTCGTTGTCATGATCGCTAGTGCGTTCGCTAAGTGTGGCAGTGCCTTGAGCTACAAAGGCACAGAAAACTTGGTCAAAGTTGAAGGAAAGATGAATGCAGCACGTTATCAGCAAATACTGGAGGCAAATTTGACATCATCAGCCCGGAAGCTGCACATGGGACATACTTGGATGTTCCAATATGAGAACGATCCAAAACACAAGGCCAAGTCGACCTGTCATTGGCTACAGCAGAACAAAGCGAAGGTCCTGGAGTGGCCATCTCAGTCTCCTGACCTCAATATCATTGAGCCACTCTGGGGAGATCTCAAGCGTGCAGCTCATGCTAGACAGCCCAGGAATTTACAGGAACTGGAGGTTTTTTTGCCAAGGAGAGTGGGCAGCTGTACCATCTGAGAAAATAAAGAACCTCATTCACAATTACCACAAAAGACTTCAAGCTGTCATTGATGTTAGAGGGGGCAATACACGGTATTAAGAAATGGGGTATGTGAACTTTTGATCAGGGTCATTTGGATGTTTTGGGTTGTCATTATGATTTAAAAAGAGAAAACACAGTAGTTTGACATTAAATGGCTTTACCCAGTCACTAACCATGAGTGGAGAAAAAGGTTTGGTGTTATCATTCATATTCTTTGAAAAAAGGCCAAGAAAGCAAAAATTCTGCCGTGGTATGTAAACTTTCGAGCAGAACTGTATAACGTGTTCAATATCAACCTTATGAATATGGTATGTTGTATATATTTTGTTTTTCACACAATTAAATTTCTGCTAAAACCACCCTTCCTTATATTCGTGTTAGGAAAATAAATAAATAGTTAAGTTGGTTACTTCCCCTTGTCCTTGTCTGTGTGTTACATCCAGGAATTTGCTTACACCCACAGCCCTCAAAATAGAAGAGGGCAGAGTAGTGTGTGTGAGCTTGCTCAGTCTAGACTTGTTAAACTAAGCAGTTTGTAGAAAAAGTGGGTTTTAAAAAACAGGGTTTGAAAGCAGGAGTCCAAGATCTGTAATTACTTATCTTTCCCCTCCTTTCATTATTCCTTACAATTTTTTGAGTGGATAATGGATAGCAGGATTCCAGGTTTCCTTCCATATGCCATATGTGTACACAAGTGGAGCAGGAGTTCCAGGTTTGATATTGCTGTAGCAGATACGAGCATGTTGCCCACCTGGAGGCTCGTATAAGAGATCTGGAGGAGTAAAATGCAATGCTGAAGGCTATTGACAGCTGGATGCTTCTCACTGAGCAGGTATTTACTGGAGTAGACATAGATGGTGGAGAAGTGAGTCACAAGGAGCACGTAAGTAGCTGAGTTACTGTAGAAAAGGAAGACAGCTCCTGTTTCTGTATTTCAAAGCAAAATTACCAAATTGGGTAAAGATACAAAGGTGAGAGTCTCAGAAATGCCAATCCTAGTGCATACTGCTCTCCCTAACGGTCAGAACAGCCAAGCTAGAAACCTGGGGATGGTAATGTAGGTAGGAAAAAACAGTTGGTGGTTATAGGCGATGCTATAGGGGATGTCGCCAATTTTGTAGTTTTCCTGGTGCCAAGGTAAGGCATGTGGTGGAACGGATTAATAAATCACTAGGGAGTTTGGTGACGACCTAGCTGTCATGGTCTATGTGGGAACCAATGACAGAATAAGTGCTAGATGAAGGATCCTTAGTAATAATTGTAAAGCCTTGAGCTGCAAGCTGAAGGGAAAGACTTCCAAGGTAGTATTCTGCGGAATACTGCCTGTGCCATGTGGAACAGAAGAGACAGCGAGAACTTAAGAAGTTCACTGCAGGGCTTATGTCTTGGCACAGAGCAGAAGGATTTGGATTTCTAGAACAGTGGGCTTACTAGTCATTGGGGTACAACCTGTAGCCAGAAGATAAGTTGCAGCTGAATGGAAGGGAGGCTGCTGTGCTGTAGGAGGCAATTCTAGCAAGACGTAATGGAGCATTTGATCTAGACACAAGGGTAAGCCAAAAGAGAAAATAAGTGTGTAGTTAGGTAAGTAAGAGGTCAGGTTTTATTGAAGGGTGGAGAAGTGGACTGTGGGAAATGAACAATGCAGCAAATATGGAGATCCAATTATTGCAAAAAAAAATATTAAGACAAAGTTACCCACACAATTTCAGGAATTAACATCTCTAAAGGCCACATTCACATGTTCAGTACTTGGTGTCACAACTCTGTGGGGTGTCCTGGGACCAGGGGCTCCTTCCCTGTCCCTAACTCTAGGGGGTGCGCTAGCTCACTCTGCTCCCCGAATTACTTCTGATGATGAAGATGCCAATGCCACGTACCTTGCCGTAGCTGCGGAAATCACCCTCAGTCTGCACCCTTTTTCCCACCAAGGGAGTATACTGTAAAGGAAAATACCAAACATACAAATATACTCACACATACAGTATAACAGGCAAATGCATCAAGGAGTGGAGAATGGGGTTAAACCAAAGTAGGAGAAGAAAGGCAATTATCACACACTCAAAATCTAGCAACAGTTACAGATAAACCCACCAAACGTCTTCTCCTATAATAACCAACAACAATAATCTCCAGCCATGCAGCATAAGCTAACTCTGACAATGAGTGCTAGTCAGGACCCAGGAGATGGGAGTGGCTACCAGTGCACAGCTGAGAGCCATAGCTCCAGGAGCTCTCAACAGAGCAGATTAACCCCTGCACCACCAAAAAAATTATACCATTTAATATGAAGGTGAAGTGCTTCTAATCATTGCAGGAGTAGGAGAAATCAGATGCTGTAGTCCTCTCTGTCGCGGTAAACCCATGACACTTGGTCAGTATTTTGCATCAGTATTTGTAAGCCAAAACCAGGAGTGGGTGAAAAATGCAGAAGTGGTGCACGTTATTCTATTATACTTCTCCTCTGATTATTCCACTCCTGGTTTTGACTTTCAAATACTTAAGTAAAATATCACCTATTTTGCACATTTTCTGGAAATGTCCCTGTAGCAGAGCGATCACTAGCGGGTTGGGGTATACTCGCTTGGCAGTGATAACACACACAGGAAAATTGTATTTCTTTAAAAGATTCACTTGGGTTTATTGCTCCATAACCCCAGCAGCACAAACACAAAGGAAATAGCCTTTAGATCCTGCAAAACAACATAACAATGTCCATGAACAGGGTTCCGTCAGACCTGTGGTCACACAGGCCTGGTTATGGTCCAGTTTCCCCAGGCTCAGGGTTTCCTGCTTAAAGGGAACCTGTCATCACTTTTTTGGTCTACCAGCTAAAATAATTATTTAATTTAGTGTCACCTATGCATTACTTAACTACTTCTGAAACCCCCTGACTCCCCATGTACCATCCATAAAAACCTTTTTTTTTCCTCCCGCGCTGTATGGTAATCTGTTCTGTCCGGTCCGATGGGCGTAACTTAGTTTCCATCTGTCCCCCCTCCTTGATTTGCTGTATGTATTCCTTGCAGTGAATATCACAGATCGCGTACAGTTTTCGCGCATGCGCATTCAAATGGCATCTTGCGTGTGCGCAGTATGCTTTACCCAACTGTGGGCAAAACAGAAAAGCAGTATTGTGCATGTGCCAGCATAGGTGATTGCTTTCAATGACCCGGAACTATTTCGCTGCCATTTCTGTTATGAATGTGCTAGAGATGGTTTCTGAGCAGAG